>JAHZNC010000673.1:28660-45993 GCA_027744095.1 Zhuqinia jingwanae | reverse complement strand
TTACTCCGAATTTTCTCTCACATCTTTACCGAAACAGTTGCAACTGTTGCCGGTATAAATAAGAATTCGCAATAATTCTTTCCGTCTGCGGAGGTAACATTTCCATTGGTGAAAGGTGCGTTTGTAAGTAGACCCTACCCTACACCGTAGTAGTGTCATGTCATGTAACCGTAATAACACAGTCACTCCAAACATCATATAAGTAGCAGTTAAGAATAAATTTCAATTCTATCTATCAAGTAACAGAGATCCAACTTGACTACCTATTAACCGTATTCTGCTAATTCATAATTATAATATTAAACGCAACTGAATGAGCTGTGAAGTAAAATAATCTTAATGTTTACACCGTCTGCAGTAGAAAAGGCACGGCGATGCATGAATTGAATGATAAACACATAAATAAATGCTACTTCTAAGACAATGTTGTTCGTTCCCTGGGTTCATGGTACTACAACAATCGCTAAATAAATATAAGTTTATGTGTATAGTGTGTTATGTAATAATATATATGTACATATGTTTTTACTTCTAATTTGTGTTTCAACTTTTTTCTCAACAGAAAAATTTCCCCCTCCCTACTACTTCTCACCCGCTTCCGCTCCCTGCGGACGTAAGCAGCATTATAAAACAGGGAAAACTCTCATTATAATCCAAGCTCCATTGCTCCTTACTCTTTTTCATACGTGCTCAGCAAATGCTAATAACAGTGATAATTTTTTTTTATATATCAAATGGAATTGTTATCTGCAGAAATTCCTCTTTCGTAACGTCTCTTACTAAAGCCTTTCCATTTGTCTCTTTTCGGATTAATTGGGTCGGGGAAATCAAAGACAGACAAGGCATATCTTAAAAGTATGCTTTACAGTAAAAGTGGTAATAATATAATGGTTATGTTATGGTAAAAGCGAAGGGGCTAACACTAAAACTAATCTCACCAACAACCATGTGCTTTAACAAGCTAAACCAACCAAAAGAGCGCAAACTAAGATCATCGGGAAAAGAAAAAGGCTATTTCATATTACAAGTTACAACAAGCAGTATAGGAAATTGTGAGAAAGGGAAAGGACACAACTATATATAGTCTGAGACCGAAATATTATTGTTCAGTTCAGCGTATTGGTTTGACGTAGACGTGCCCATATACTTTTAGAGGAATTAGTCTGTGGAGAAAATGTTTTTTCGTCATCTTGTGATCTTTTTGGTAAAGAAAGGTTTTCTTTTGAAGAGACCCTTCAGGGCGACAAAATAAGTACTTCCTTCACAGATTGGGTCTACATGCACGATAGATACCTACCGATGTATGCATATATATTTCCTGGTTTCTTCGTTTTTGTCTTGCTATCTCTCAGAGAAAACTTGTTCTTAGCCAGGGCTGAAGGAAAACTTGTGTGTGTACTACAACGCAAAAACTTTGTCGATTTCAAAGAAGAAAGAAGTTCTTTGAATTACTACGTAGTTATAATAACGTGATATAAGCAATATAAGCTATTTTATACCTATGTATGATGCTTATATTTATTATATAGTAGCAGTAGTAATACGTTAATTTGCCTTGAGAGATTACACAGGAGAGATGATGCGAACATGAGGTTAAACAACTTCGCAGAATATGTATAATATTTTTTACTGTAAATGGTTTTTGAAAGAGGGGAAGTGGTGTTGAATAAAAACGGCATGCTTCAAAAAAAGAATGAGATAAAGGGAAAATCTAGTAGTTATAATATTTTTATTTACAGAAAGCTAATATCTATTCGCGTAGAAAATGGTAATTGGCTGATATTATGGTCCTTTGATGATTCTGGCAGAGAGAGGCCAGAACAAAGTAATAGCATTTACACAAGGAGAAAATCCTATGTTGAATTATTTTCTAGCTAGAAAATAGTCCAACGGTTGTTGTAACAGTTTGTTGAACTATTTAATTTTTAAAACACAATTGAAAAAAGTGATTTTAAGAAAAGAAAAGTTGGTTGTTGACTTCACTTTGCTTATTATTTTAAATTTTCACATCAGATACATACATACTTCATCGGATTCAGCACTGGTATATATCTTTTCGACTTAAATTGACAGAGAAGTTATTGCATATACCGTGATTTAAAATCCTTTTATCTTTAATTTATTAATTTTACTAATGTCCGATTTCTTGTCAATGTGGCTTTCTTAAGGAAATTACGTAATAACAGGTTGGATTCAAACTTTTCATACTTTTACACTTAACTTCAAATAACTACATAAGTGCAAGAGAAACAAGAACTACAATTAAATTAAACACACGGGATTGAAAGTGGTAAACAATTTTATAATTGTAATTATACTTATTAGAACCATTCCTGTTTGTTTCATGCTGAAGAAAAAATTTGGAACTGAGTTTGTAATTTAATTAATCTCATGTTACAATTTGATTGAGGAACGTATGAACATGAAATAATATAAATAATATTACTATTGCCTTGTATCTTGGTAATAAGTTTGACCATAATGAATTAAAACACAATACGCCAAACTTTCTTTCTCTTTGAAGTGTAAATTATATAGTGATTCCATCTTAAAAGTTTAAACAGGCATAACTCGCTCCAATGAAGTTTGTTTTACCAACCTTTCCAAACTATACTACTACTTCATGCACACTTCAATTTATAATGATAAATAGTTTTTTTAGACGACGTTCAGTGTTAACATTTGACGCAAGAGGTTACAAGACTATGTAGATTACATAGATAAGAGTAGGCATTATATGTGACACTGTCATCAATACAGAAAATTGGAAATTGTAGAACCATTGTTGTTAACAACCACTCGTGTGTTTTTAATGACGCAACGATTCGTTGCACTACGAGGGCCATTCTATTCTCACCAACTATTAAATTATGAAGAGCGTTATTATGAACCTACTTTCCTAGCACAAATTATAGGCAAGTAGTAGTAATAGACACAAATATCGCTAGATTAGTGCATAATATGTACATAATATGATCAAATATCAACAATAAAACGTTATATAATACTGAAGAAGCGTACAACCTTGGTTTCCATTTTGTGTATGTGTAGACGTGAACCACGCGTTTTGTGCTTGTGTATTACTAGATCCAATTAAAAATTTGAATAAATTATGCTTCCATTTCCATGTAACACGTACCACCTTTACCCAATTATTTCAACACTACATTGTTTTAATACGCTTGCTCGTGTTGGTGATGGGAAAAGGTCATTTCAATTATAATTTTCAAAATGGTACTGCATATTTAATGATTATTTCTATAGAAAAGTGTGTTTAAATTAAATATAAGATGTCTTTGATTTATCTCTGGGACTCTGGGCCCTTTTCGATGTGTTTTCACAAAATAAAAGTAGCAAATACAAGAACTTGATTTATACTATGAATGAATTCGCCAGTTTCAGTTCAGTCGTCACCAATCGCAAATGAACTTTACATCACTAAAATACGATGTATATATACGTACTATCGGAACAGAGAAAGTATGAGTCTAGTTTGATTATGATTAATGATTGTCAAGCATAAAAATGAAACTATTAGAAAATTATACTTTTACTTTTCAAACAACAAATAATGAACCACGGTCAGTAGTTCTGAATATATTTCCTGAAATTGAGAAGATTACGAGCGAGAAATGAGTATGTGAAATGAATATGTGGATGAATGAATTTTTATATTTATTTGGACGTGTTGATGACTGCGCTAGGATACGTGAGAACTAAATACTACTCCGTACAGGACGTACGTAATGATACTCCCACCAACAGCACTAACACAGGAATAAATACTAATAATTAGATCGTTATTACAAAGATCGTTTTAGTTTTTGAAAAACGAGTTCAAATTAATTCCATTTAATATTATTTCCCCTGCACTCGTGAAGTGAAAAAGAAATGTGGTGGGAATCAATTCTTTTATTTATGATTTGAGTAAAAAATTATTTTATTTGATTTAAATTAAAAATAGGTTCTCGCACTTCAAGTATTCTTACGGGAAGCAACATGTGTGCATCTTTCTGTTCCAACTGCTATCTTAAATTATTATGTTGATTTTAGGAATCCCGAAAAAAGTTCTCACGATGAATGACATGCCAAAGTCATGCAATGAATCGACTAATAAGCAAACTGGATGAATTAGTTACTTACAAACACATTCTGTAGCTATCGCATATAGACGCAAGTTTCATTGTGATCTTTCCAAGTTAGCAGAGACAGTGCAGTGCAGATATTTGAGGACAATGAGTTAGCATGGCTTATTTAGATGCCCAAATGTTACCCGCATAGAAACATGATAGAAACTCAACGATGACTGACTGACAAAACAATATTAAAAATTCTACGACATCACTAGTCCGTGGTTTCTCATTTTTTTAAACACAGATTGTAAAAACTCAACATAATACAAAAATTATAATGAGGACGGACAAAATCATAACTTAATTCATAATAACATGTACATATGTATAATAATATGTATGTATGCATTTACATTATTATGATTTACATACTTCATTTATGTTTAATTCATTCCTACTCATATAAAGTTTTTTATAGCTGGCTGAAAGCCAAACTGCTAAAAAAAATGAGTTTGGCGTATATATTTTGTCGTATTGTTTGTCTTAATAGTACTTCCACTTCCTTCAACTTCACAGAAAGAAAAAAAAATCTTGTTGCGTAAGCATCTGGAAATGATGTAGGCATTTTTTTCTTTCATCACTGCTTTTCTTTTCCCAAAATTTGCTTTTCAATTAACCAAATTACTCTTGGGAAAGATATACGGGCACATACATGTATTCTGTGTGTTTAGTGTGCACAAACGATATAGTTCTATTGTTATGATTCCTAAGTTTTCCTCATGGAAAACTTCCCATAAGATATTTAATATTTTGAATAATAAATCCAGTGTTATCATGATAATAACAACAATATGCGAATATTACCACGTTTGTTCCAAAACGGGCTTCTAAAAAAAACTATCTGCAAGCCCAACAACTTTCAACATTTTTATAAACAGCAACTAAATTTATGAAAAATAATGCTTAATTCTGCACAACAAAATGAATATTCGTTCTACACTCGTCTTACTTGATGTTGCTCTAAAATTGGAATATCAACAAGCATCCTCGTCATCAACTATTTTCACGAGAAAAATATATAATGTAATATATGCATATTTTTCTATTATGGTAACCTACATTCAACATGAGACTTTCTTTTGCTGTATTTACATGGATGAATGTACTTTAAAATACAGAGTCGCGTTGTTCACAGCACGAAGAAAGTTTCTAATTATTTTTACGTACTCGTGCCGCCTACGCTAATATTGTTCATATAAAAATATGACATCAATGAACGTGTATTTTTGTGTTAGAGCAGGTGCGCCGGATGTTTAGTACAGACAGGATCATTATCTTTACATCCGCTGAGCCCGTGTTTGACATCATAATGTATGAGAGACGTATATATTTTTTATATGACATATGAACGTTGTTACCAAAGGAGTGTATTATTCACTAATTGCAATTTTTTTTATATGCTTGACTATTTTCTGTCGACTCGAAATAAATAATTTATTATGCATTAAAGTGTGTGAAAAACTTACCATCAGTCTTATTTTTTGTATCCATCAATGGTCCACGAAACGCCCACTCCCCAACCTTGTGTATCTTCTTCATGATTTCTGTGGATGTCATGTTACGAAATCCAGTTTGATTTGGCATTGGCTCGGTCCACGTCCATTGACATGACTCCTCGAAGTTGCATGAGGTTCCTAACATTGTTTCATTCTCATCAGAGGTGTCACACAACTGGTTATTACGTTTACTATTGTTACCACTTCGACCAAATCTACTACGGTCCCAGCCTTGAGCGCTTGTTGAAGACGTTGAAACTGATACTATGAACAAAACTATGAGAGCCCATTTCCAGAAGAGAGTACTGGATGAGCTCCTCCCCCCTCCCACTCGGCCTTGTCTTACTTTACCATTATTATTATTATCGTTATTAATAGTACTCTTTAAATAGCTTTTGCACTTTTTTATCTTTACTTTCGTACTACTTTGACTACTCCTATTGTCACTACTAATCAAACTATCCAGAAGTACTTCTTTCTCTTCCATTACGCAAATTTTCTGATTATCTGATAGCATCCTCATACTTTGTGCTAAACTTAATGTATTATCACTACTAGTCTTTCTACGAACACACTCTTGGAATACAGTTGTACTGGAATTGTGTATATCGACGCATATTGGTAATAATGATGATGATGATGATGGCGGCGGCGGCGGTGGTGGTGGTAGCAGTGCAGTCTCTCTCATTGTTACTGATGGGAAACTCTTTTTGGCAGATCGAGCTTTCCTCCTGCTGCTGGTGAAAACCTGCTTCACTTTGGTAGCTGCAGCTGAAAACAAGTTTCTCCAAGCACCTTTTTTTCCTTGTGAATTCCTATCTGTAGCAGTATTATCCTGAAGTGATGTTTTGATGACGGATGGATTCATTGCGTTGCTCAGTACTGAAGAAGTATCGTAATTATATTGTAGCTTGTGGATGTCCCATTCAAGTTTAATTGACCCATCCACTTCATGTAAATTTTAAATGAAATGACATGCGGACTACTTAACGAGTGACCTTATCTACCCTGCAAGGTTCAAGAAAAAAGAGAAAACTTGTGTACTCTTTATGCTTTACATAGAATTACTTGGGAGATGATGAGAGATATGGAGTTCAATTTTATAACGATACCGCCATAATTTGTTTAAACTTACTTGATTTGATAATTAAAAATAATTATTATCAAGTATCAACCTTCATTCTTCGCAGCTGTCTTATTTCATGCTGTCATTTTTAAAAATATAGTACATTTCGTTTTTAAAGTGCACTCTCTTTTTAATCAACTAAAATTAAAATGTCACGGAAGGTGATCACAATGTCTATCTGTCTGTCTCTCTGACGTTAACACACCTAACTGCGTGAAAAATTGTATATTTATACTTTGATTTTTTAAACATTATCCAGACACTTTCAAGACATAATGTAAGCCAAAGTATGTACTTACGTATTTGCTGTTGGTCTAACAACTTGGCAATGGCGATGATGAGTATCAAAACAACATAATTTTTTTTCTCAATTCGCAGGGCGTGAACAGAAACAAAGTCAATTGAGAAGAATTAAACTTTTTTTTTCTTCACACCGTGCACGCCAGCATAATATGTAGGATATGACCTATTGTTCATGTTCGTGACTGCGACTATGGTACATATACACACTTGGTCTTGTTTTCATAAACACAAAATAAGAGACGCTTTACCGTTCCCTGGTGTAAAAGAAATACAGCTACATATACATATACTTTTTGCCTTTCATTTGAACTTCCGATTTTTACAAGCATTTATCTCCATATGTTGGTCTACTTGTTTTCTGAAGCCACGATGGCTCGGTTTCCTTTTCCTTCTTGCATGAAAAATTACTTCCATATGCTACAAAATTTAAACGCTTTTGTTGTACTCTTTCTTTCTCTCACACACTACACGATAAAGGTTACAAATATGAAATAAATATACACATATGTATCTTTATAATATTGCAGCAAGAGAGTTCAGGATATAAGTTAATAATTTTTTCAGGTGCATAAAAAAGGAAAGTTTGGTAGAAGTTTCAGAGATTTATAATGAAAGGATAATATCATGAATCAGTGCTATTTACTTATTTTCGTGAATGTTTTATCATAAAAAAATGAAGTACTTCCTTTTAAAAAGTTTTTTCCTGCCATTTTTCTGGATAAATTGTATATATTTCTACAACTTTTTCCGTTTTATACCCTTTTGCAAAAGTGACGGTCGAAAAGGTATAGATACACAATAAAATAAAATGACAAAAAAAGTATAGAAAAGGTTTCATTGAAAGCAACTCATCTTATCTCCAAAAAAATGACAGAAAATAACACTAAAACGTTGTTGTCAACCAATGCTTTTGTACAAAAAAAGGGTACAAAGCAACACCTACATTTTTTCAAAGCTGAATAAATAGAGTTCTTTTGTCATTTCAACTCTTCCGTAGTATGTGTGCCTTGCTGCCGTTCGTTTAAAGAGAACGTACATATACCCTTTAACTGTTGTCTTGAGTATTATTACATAATACCGCTGCTGTGTATGAAAAAAAAACAGTATGAACGGAAAAGGAACGAGTACGCAGTTGGAAGTCTTGGATAATATTACCTTAAAAGAAAATTGTGTGCAAGTATAAAAAATAAACTGCTCTCCGGTCTGTTTTGTGCCTCTATTGAGACTTCTGCTGATATGTTTCTGTGTGTGTGTGTGTGTGTGTTGAGTTGAGAGATCCAGCAGTATGCACAATATACCTATTCCATATTGTTTCATATATAAAAAGGCAAATACACTTTTCATAGACTTTTACTTCACGTTTGTAGGTATTTGTATTTTCATTTTTGTTGGTTATATGTGTTGTTTTATGTGGGTTTAATATAGTTTGCTCAGAAGTAAGAACAAAAAAGGCTGGACTGGGCAAAGAAGTTCATACCTTTTGGTTTTCGTACTTGTCCTTTTATAAAGGAAGAGACAAGAAGAAAACGCCGAAGAGGAGCTGGTGAAAGTGAGAAGAATTATAAATCAGTTTGATTTTTGTATATTGTGCATGTGTGCTCTCTCTCTCTCTCTCTCAGCAAGACACAACTTATTCGTGTACCTTATTGTACAAATTTACTAGAAAAATGATGTGCCTCATGTCTAAATATATACACAATATATAAAATATACCATTTACCTATAATATAACAGGTATATGTATGTGTGTGTAATAATAAATTCTGCATTCTTTGAGGAGAAAAGTAAAATATTTATTTATTACTTATATGTTGCTTATATATCTATATATATTAAAGTTAACGGTATAAAAAAGGAATGCAAAAAGAAATGTCCAATTTTTTTTACAGATATGATTTCACATTGGATTTTTTAGTATGAAAAAATTCCCTGCTGATGAACTATAGTAATTTAAATATTATGCTGTTTTAAAAATATGTGCGTAGGCAGTTGCATGCAACATAATATTTTTTTCAAGGCTATTTTAATTACGTTATGTCGTGACTTCGACGCGAGTGTAAAAATGCCTTGGGGAACTTTTATATAATATGTTTTGAAATGATTACCACATTTCCACATTTCTATACGTATGATGCAAGGAAATGACGGTGAGTTTCCTGCCTGCGGATGGGAATGGTAAGTGGGTATAAGAGCACAAGCAAGCAAACTGGCAGACGTACAATCCAAACAAATTTACAAAAAAAACGTGTGCTTCGTAATAGCTACCTAGGTAGGTACAAAATTGCATGATGCTGACTTTACTGGTTCGTGTTTTCTTTGTATGAAAACGAAAGTATGTCGAGCAATACGCTAGGTATATGCATGTATATGTGTGTATATGTGGAATTATATAATAACTACTTACTCTACAATGTACTTTACTTTCATCCATGTACTTTCTGAAGACATTTCTGTAAAAAATGGTCAAAGTTTACTGCAACGTTACATGAAGTACAGACAGCAGCGAAGAAGGAAGTACTTATTTTCTTTTTCTCTCACTCTACCCCCTTTATTCTGCTGCTTATATCATATGTATATACATACATGGTATGTATAGTAAAAGTGGTAAGATATATGTATTAGTATAAAAATAAGAAAAATAGAATACCTTTGTATACCAAAAAGATGTTGTTCGTTGGTTGTGTGTGTACGTCAAATAGAAAAGCGCACACAAGATCAGATGAGAAAGCAAAGCATTCATCAAGGGAGAAAGAAAGGGCACAGGGCAAGTGGAAGAAAGAAAGTGAAGGTAAGTTGCTGTTTGTTACTGCACACTGAGATGTGTGTGTGTGTGTGTGTGTTCGCGTATTTTTTTTACTACAACAACCACGTCGTCTTCCACCACCACCAAAATGATGTGATGTTGAGCGTTAAGCTCTTGATTTTGATGTGCAAGCTACGAAGAGTACACACCAAAATTTTACTTGCTCCCAATCAGCAGCAGTTGTTGTAGTAGTGGTGGCTGAACAAGAGTCTCATGAGCCAATTTAAATACAAAATCTGCACACGAGGAACACATTTTCAGAAAAAAAATCTTTTTACGTGAAATACACTATTGGGAATGTGCATTGTTTCGTATAGTTTTGGGGAAATATAAAAGAGCAATAATATTTCATGTTGGATTTCGTCTTGTTCTTTATTTCCCTTTTGCACACAATCATGCCCATAACTCTGCTAATATGTCATGTGCGGTCATGTATCGGTATCGGCAGATAAAACTAAAATCCAATAATAAATGTATTTGCAGAGGAACAACACGTCTTTGTTTTTGCACTGACGTAGCAATAAATAACGACGTTAATTTGAGATATAATATTGTTCATCAAATAACTAAAATGTAAGTAGAAACACAGCTTATTTAGAAACTGTTATTTAATAATATCGCTTTTGTTTTTGATGCTCAGTCGGACATAAATATTTTCCCAGATTGATCGTTAAAGTTTAATTTTATCGCACAGCCATTGTATTTTGCAGTTATTACATAAATCAATATGCATGAGATTTACAAAAAATAAAGTACGGTTTCTGGAGAGAGAAAGAAATTGCTAGTTTTTGTTCCTGACTTTTGTTTAGTCGATTTACAAAAATTGTAACCGTAATTCACACTAGTTATGTACGTATGTATGTTTATATACTATCTTATGTACAGATATATATGTATAGGTATGCGTAAGTACATACAAAAAAAAGTTTCACGTAGTTGCAAGATGACTTTATAAAAACGTGCACTATATATCCTGTTTAAAAGGTAAACAAAAAGTCGGTCCGGCCGGTTGTGAGGTGTTGTTACTCTACATATGACCACTTGACTTGATCACTTTTTTTTATCTCGTGTTTAGCTAGGAGCGGAGAAAGCACAAAAAACGTACACTTTGTGCAAGGATAAAAAGTTGTGAGTGGGAAGAGCGAGCCTTCATTATCAAAAGGGAACGGGCAAAAATTGTACGAGAGAAAAAATACTATAAGAAAAAGTTTACACTTTTTATTATTTATATAGTATCACTGGGGTATATATACATGTAAATATATTTAATGTAAGTATATGTATGTATGTTTGGTCGCCTCTAAGTACACTAGTACATACTAGTAAACACACTAGAGCGGAGCCATTGGGATTGTGACGTTTCTTACACACTATTGCCTGTGTGTACCCTGGTTCGAAAGTAAAGAAGGGATGACGTGACTATTGCCAGAGAAGAAGAAAAACTACGGCTGTTGTGTTACCGTAACCAGTGCACACTCACATGGAATAGAGGACATTCACGAAGAAAACGAAAGATCTTGCCAAAAAAATAATAATTCTGGCTCTGTGTGATGCTCTCCGGGATCATAGCTGTGAGAAACTAACCGAGCTATACACAAACTACAGGAACTCAAAGCAAGCAAGCATCAGCAAAAGCAGAGAGAGAGAGTCAGAAAAAAAGAGAGCAAAGCAGTGAGATGAGGAAGGAGAGAAGGATATCGCATTGGCAAAAGAAGGCAATGCAAGGTAGCAATGGTGGCAGTGGCAGCAGCACGTTGAACATTTAAAGTAGTATCTCACCATTCCATACACTTTTATCAAGCAAGCTGAAGTGAGAAGAGCTTGCACATGAAATGGTCGAGTGGGAAAGAAAGGCAAAAGCAGAAAGACGAGACCAGTGAGAGAGAGAGAGAGAAGAAGAAGAAGAAAAAAAGTAGAGATGATAGTGTGTGGTGATAGTGGTGTTTTGCTGGTGGTGGTGGTGGTGGTGGTGGTGCAGTCAGAGTTAAGCTGAAACCCGGAATGGGGAGCACACTCCTACAATATAAGTTACTTATACTTTGGGTTCTCTTAGATAAAACCTAGAAGAGCAGGTATAAGTTGTTCCTCTCTTCGACAAAAAAATTGTTTTTCTTCCTGTTACTTACTTCTCTCCACCATCATCACCACACCACTAGCGTGAGATACTACTCCAACACACACAAACTCATTTGAGGAGTATGTGTGCATGTAGTATGTGTGAAGTAACGTTGATGTTATGATGACGGTATGTCGTGTACCATGGTGGTGCATTGTGGGATATTTGAGAATATAGAGTTATTGTACACAGAGACATGCTATGTAGCAAGATGTGTGTGTATACTGCTGGGGAATGGAGAAAACGCTTAAGCAATAGCAGAATGCAGAAAGATTCGGTTCTTTCGTCGGGTGAGTTTAAAAAAGAAGCAGAGAGAATGTTGGTGGAATAACTCTGGCGGGCTAGTAAAATGCTCCAGTCGGGTAACGAAAACACGAAGGCTGTATTCATTCGTCGTCGGAGAATTCTGTACTACTACTACTGCTGCTGCTGCTGCTGCTGTGTGGAAATTTTATATTATGCTCTGTGTACACAAATATAACACGCGCTCTTCTAAAGCAGCACACAAGTGAGCTTATATATTCTTTTTTATGAAGTTCGAAAAAACCCAAAAACTTTGCTTTGGTTCTTTCGCCAAAGCATTTATTTTTTTTGGTTTGGAAAAAAAGAACGTCTCTCTATATCTGTGCACGAGAGTTGTTTTTTTTGGCTCCCTGGTTCCTTTTGCAATTGCTTGCATACATATAAAATAAAAGCTGAATTGGAAAATAGAATCTCCTCATTCATTTCTACTTGAGACTTGTTCTATCCTCAACCATATAGCAGACTAAGTTTTTACTTTTTATTCTGAAAGAGGATATGCTTTATTTTACCCTTTAACATTTTCTTTTTGTTATTATTATTATTATTTCTCTCACCCGATTCCATCTCTCTTTTTCACATTTAATCACAATTGAAAATTTTTCCTTGGAAGATATGCATAACAAAATCGCAGTAATATTGCATATGTATGTATGTATATATTAACTTTAACTTGCCCTTTTAAGGCTTATCAACTTCAATTCATATTCCTTTTTTTCTTCTTTTTAAATAGGAGAAAAATAATACACTGAAATGATAAAAAGGCGGAAGATATCAAAGTACCAATACCAAAGTACAAAGTTCGAATCAATAATACCACCTAGAGTTTTTATATGAAAAAATAGTACATGGGAACAGAAGTGGTTTTTGTAATGCAGCTGTTGTTTTACGTCTCTGTTCTTCTCTTTGATGTCTCATTTCAAGTCTAAATGGCCATAATAATATCTCTCTCCATTGATCATGATTAGCATCATCATCGGTGATACTTTATGCTCATTGAGCTCCGTTTTGGATTTCCTTATACAGTATGGTGTGTATTTCCATTTCCTGTTCATGCCTATGTCGTATTTATCTCTTTTTACGGAAAATCAGGTTATTATAAATACTCTGAAGTGAGCCGCCTAATGATTTATGTACAGTTTCAGGCATATTAGCCGTGAATACCCACACGATTTCATATGATAACAATAATAATGCGACTATATGATTAGGTATGTTTAGCTCATTTCCATATTGTTCCAGAATAAATAATAGGTATTGTCTTATGATGATAATGATGACATGATATTTGTGGTGGTTGTTGCACTCTTTTTCTTTGGAATATTTTTTAAAAATGAATAGAAAATGGACATATGTTTGGGGTTTGTTAAAATTAGCGACATAACTTGATTATATTATATTATCCCATTCTTTGTCTGGAATGATTTTTCTTTGAATTTTTGGAGAAACACAAACGACCATTTCATTGTATGTGAGTTATTGTATATATATTGAAAATGGGTCAAACTTATGGTCACTTCTTGTATGTCGTAGTAGGCGTATAGGCACCCATACGTATTGTCGCACGAGGACACGACGATGTCAAAAGTAATTCAATTTTCGAATGAAAGAAGCCTCAATAGAATCTGTCTATACGAAACAAAGGTTGGTGGAATACTGATGTTCAGTATTTTTTCTCGTGCTTTGTGAAGTTTTCTTGAGAATTCTATTTTCGGTCTAGTAAAACTTTGTAGCGTATTTTTGTGCATTCAAGTTTGAGTAGTGTATATATACGTGTTTATTCATGATTCCAACATTTTAATGGAAACAATACTACATACGTACAAAATAGTACAATATAATATTATGGTGTTAGGTTTACAAAGGAGAAAAGTAATCTTGTTGGAATGACGTATGCACACTGTTTCCCTCTACTTTACTACTTGTACACAATTTGCTCACAAAACACGAAGTAGGTGTACAATATACATGTGTAGGAACCTACACACAAACGTGTGTGTAGAGCTTATATAATAATAATATCTAGCTCGTTTGTTCTGCATCACATCTTCGCATCAGGACAGGCTTCAAATTTTTAAACGAAGTCAATGTGCATAGAGCATAGTTATAGCTTACTTATTATTGTGTTGACTTTTGATACTAAACAGAAGGCAGCCAAGTAGAAGGAAAACACTCGTGAGAGCTTTTTGGCTTTGATTATTCTAGTTAAACGTCATAATGACAAGGATTAAGCCTTATGCTTTTGCAAACAAACTGCTGACAATCATGAATACTCAGAGTTGAATTTAAATTAAAAATGGTTTCAGGACAACTATCAAAAATAATTTGAGTGCTCACACAATTATAGTGTGTAATTGAGCTTATATACAAGTCCAATATATGAATACGAAGCTACATGAGCTTTTACGAATCGAGTCAGTAATTTCGTCGTTATAATGCCAATTTAATCCAATTGATATTGTACACGTCAGACGAATAATACTAAATAGATCTTTATGTCATTCAGATCCCATTACCTTGAAACTCAAGTAGAGTATATACGTGTGCCCATGAAATGCTAAAACGTAAAAGGTTTAGTCGAATCTAAAAATTTAGTTGCATTTTATTTTCTTACTTGTATTTGTAAAGAGCAATTTCATAATTTAATAAAGCATATCTTTATATATTGCATATTTAACAATATATAACTGTTTTATAATCCATCAGTAAAATATAAAAAATGTGATACTAATGTGATTGTTATGGATAGTTGTTTTTTATACAAATAAAGTATATTATTGTGAGTTATGCTTGTGTCTCTTTAAAATGTAGCATTTTAGGCAAACTATAACTTTCTTTATAAATAATTTTACTCTTTATTTGATACAATTTAAAAGTCAGTATCTCTCGTCTTTACAATAATTAATGAATTACTTACTGCAATTCAGTAAATTCAGTGTACACATGTGTGGTAGATGCAGATATTGAATGAATATGATGAAAATACGATAAGCACAACTGCTCGAAAGTTAAAATGACGTATTATTACTGGCTCTTGAATGCGAAGTCGAGAGTGTAACAGGCATCATCACGTGCCTGATATCATTTCCCGTATGTTTAGTTTACTTTTGTTAACATGGCACATATGCATACATTAGCAATATATTTGGACACTTCAATTGAATCAAGCTTAGCATGAATAAGCTTTTTGGCAGCATTTTATATCGTTTTTAAAGTGATACGACCTAGTCATACAGATTTCGGCTTTTTTTTAATCTGAAAACTGTTTAACAGAAACTAAATGTGCATCTTATAATGCTATGCATGATACCCTACTATTTTGTGTGAGCACTAATAAAATGGACTACTGCCTTTGGTTTGACATAGCCGAATCTACACTACAAACGCATCAAATGTACATAAAGTAATGCAGATTTTTCATCCATGTACAAATTTTCAGTATTGCACGTGGGCACACATAAATATGTCTTTTGTTTGTTTGATCTAAATTTCTCTTTTTCCACGAAACAATTATTTACGTCTGTGTGTGTGTGTGTGTGTGAGTTTGCTTTGACACCATCTTCGTATCTATTACAAAAATATGCAATTTCAATGCAATATGTGAAGTTTCTACTTGAAAAAATTTTCTGGAAAAGATCTTAAATTTTTCCATGAATGTACTGTATTTTGTAAATACAATGATTCCACGTATGCATATTATATAGCATGAAGAATGTGTGAAATGGAAAATGTAGTGCCTAATTATTTTTGGTAAAGGAAAAGAGGGCACACATACTGAATGTGACAACTTGTCATAATATCGTGGTACATATACGCTGCGTACTTTGTACGCATGCATTTTACAGAGAATTCGTGTAATATAAAGCTATACTGGGGTTTATACCGTTCCTTGGTTCGTAACACGGTTTTCATGTAAAAACTCAGAATTAATGCTATATTGTAAGTGGGTATGAGCTTCATTCTGGAAAAAAAATAGAAAGAGTGTTTTAAGGAAGGTGAAAAGTAATTTACCTCGACACTTTCCTTCACAAAAAATGTATTTTTTCTTGAACACCAATACTGCTCATGAAAAAGCTTTTTTAGTAATTTATGTAAGTTTGAAAAGTTATTATTCAACTAAAAAGGCTTTTACATGTTTTTGAAAATCAAATATATTTTTGCTTCGTGTACGGATGCATGAGCTAGTAAACTTATTCGTAACTTATATATATAAAAGGAATGGTAGCAAACACAATACGATTAGGCAATTCATCTTTCTTCCATTCATCTCGTTAGAAACATTAAATGCTTTAACTATATGCATGTAAATTATTAATTACGATCCCACAACTTAGGCAGTAGGTAACCGTATATCGTCCGTATATCGTCATTGTTGTTGAAACTTGTTGTGTAAGAGCAATATAATAATTATAACAAATCATGCATGTAGGAAGAAATATTTTAGAAAGAGTTTAAAATATTCATTTTTATGTTGAAAACTTGCATATTTGAAATAACTTTGATAATAATAAAGCACCAGCACGTGTGTTGTTTTTAAGCAAAATGGTGACACTTGTTGGCGCACAGGGCTACTACCCCCGTCATTCTTCAAAGCGGCTTTGTTGTATAAGTTAGAAAATTTGGAAAGGTAAAAGATCAAATTTAGAATGTGTGTGCAGAGATGGGAAAGAAATTAGGTAAGTATTTGAAAGAAGAAGCGCACGAGAGAGAAGAAAGTAATAAAGGCAAAAAACGGCAAACGAATGTCATGCTAAGTGAAGGTGTCAGCTCGACACAAGAAATCCCTGTGTATTTAAAGAGAGAGAGAGAGAGAAATGCGCTTCCAATGATTATAAATGTATTGTGTATATACATATATCTTCATTCGCTACACACGCAGGCACATCCTCACAGTTGAATATACAATATACATAAATACGGGTAAAGTACCTACATGGCCCTTCAAATAAATCCTATACACAAGTAAAAGTTAGGTTTAAGCCTAGCCAATATATTGAGGATGCTAAAAGATAGCCCCTTGTATAAAGTCTTTCAGATGGGGAGTATACATAAATAA
>JAHZNC010000673.1:0-28556 GCA_027744095.1 Zhuqinia jingwanae | reverse complement strand
AATAATAGAAGCAAGTAGCCGTTGTCGTGTTGAGAAGAGCTCGCATCTGTCAGGCACACATTGTTCCATCCGTGGATGAAAGTTGGACATTTACTTATTGTATTGTATTCTGACGCTTATATTTTTTCTTATGAAAAGAGCGTAACGGTAAAACATTGAGCTTTCATTCTAGATTCCTGGAAAGTTTTTTTTTTTTCGTTTCCCTTCCATTCTTCCTTCCGTTTTTGTTTCCATCAGTCTTGAAAAGCGAGAGAGGGAGAAAGAGTATTTCGTTACTTTTGTCAGCACTTTTTTCCCCTTCGCACGCGGTGTTAGTGTTTAGTTTACAAGTCAGTCAGCATGAGTTGCTGGCAGTTGCAGTGATAGTGGTGATATAGCATTGTTATGCATTCGTTATAGAGATTGCCTGTCGGACCACCATATACATCCCTTCTGCGGGTATATTCTCCAGAAAAAAATATTGGATAGCAAATGAAATGGCTCCTCGTTTTCAGATCTTTGTCTTCACCAACAAAAGTGAATGCGACACTTGGAATTTATAGTCACAGAATCCTGACACGGCTTCTTCTTCTTCTTCGTCGTATAGTATATGTATATAGTCTTTATTGCGTCTTCAGGCGATGAGATATATAGGAGGCAAGTTCGTTTTCCCCTTGACCTTTTGCTTCGTAAACAAGAAGACTATGACGAGAAAATAAGGATGGTCCAATTTTTTGCTTATAACGGAGATTTAGTAAGGAATCATTTGATCTCGTCAAGATAAATTAGTGGACTGTCCCAAGGATTACTACTACTTATATGTTTATCATATAATTTATCGTCTAGACCAAATATACGACACACAAATATATAATATCTTACTATAGGTACATAGTACATAACATATTACAAATAATGTATATAAAGTTATATAAAGGGAACTTTTTAAAACAAAAGTTATCCCAAATATTTTACAAACAAGTAGGTTAGCAGCTATATTTTAGTAACGAAAACATTAGCGAGCATAATTACCCCTTTTTATTTACGGCGCAGTATGTAATTTCCTCATGTTTCAGCAGATCGTCATAATATACGTCTCAGTTTCAGTCTGCAAACTACGCAGCGAGCTCATTTTGCACAATTAAACTACATTTGCACATAACTAAAAACTAATGATGTTGACAATAATAATGTCATTTCTTAGTATTTTTTGGTCTTTGTGGAAAAAAAACCATACATTTATACCTGTGCGCACAAAATCCTAGCAAGCATATAGTATAGTATACCCTGACGCAGAATTTTAAAAATGCTGTACCCATATTTCATAAATGAAATGACCAATAATCTTGTAAAGTATTTTAACATACAACTTTTATTTTACAAATAAAAAGTTATTAAATATGCGCTATAAAGGCTGGTTCCGTAGTAAAATTTACAATTACAATTACAAAATTCCAAATTACAGTACCAAATGTTCAGCACTAACAAAGTTTTCTTACCTATTTCCACTGGAGAACATTCAGGTCTAATTTTGAACACAAATTCTGCAGGAGTACACTTGTCCATGGGACAAGCTTCCGCTACTGGAACAGCACACCTTTCTAAAAGTAAAAATACAACATAAAATCCAAAATGTTAGACAATGTTTCGAACGCCATAATACTACTACGTCTCGTAACAACGCATCATAAAGGGGGTAAATATACAATATGGCGTCCAGTCGCAATGTTTACTGTACCGTAATTCGGTAATTTAATCTCAAAGCACCATCTAGTTTCACTTTTGAACCTGTTTGTTTCTCCCCTCTTTCCACTTTCTCCACTTGGATTTTAACTTTCACCCGAGTTTTCTCTCAGCAAGACAAGTCTGACATCCTGTGGTGCAAAAAGTGAAGTTTTCAGTATGATTGTACGTAAGCACAACAAGTACCGCAATAATAGCGTAAAATCTGTCTCGTAGTCGTCGGTACAAAGTGAGACTCCGACCTCGTCAACAACACGCGTCAGCATCCCTCTAGAGGATTTCCGAAAAAGACAAATGTACACTCAAGTTCCTTACTTTCTCCATTGTACAAATGCGTCACTAGATAGTGTTCTTATCTAGTCCAAATTTTTTCAATTACAGAAAAACTTTCTACACAAAATTTTCTTTTGCCAGTTGTGTAGTGAAAGTGTTTGGTATCTTTTATTCCCCCATTTGCTGCTACACAGAGAGACAGAATTTTGTCGCAGTTTGGACAGGTTTTAGTCAAAGAGGATGTCATTTTCAAAGGAACATGAGTGAAATACGTATGTAGGTAGTAAATTTACTTTCTCGGAATACTCGTGATCATGATAAATATTCGATAAAACATAAAAAGTAATTACACTTTTTGCCAACAATTTCCGTATCTTGAATCTTGACACTTCCAACTTTTAACATACATATAAATTAAAATATTATGAAAATTTGAAACCCATTTATATTTGCTTTACAACAACCTTGTCTGAAATGTCTATCATATGTACAGTATTTTTGTATGTTCAAAAACGAGCAAACATGTATACTATTTTATACAAGGTTGCGTTGTATCTCTATTTTAAACCCAGATCTTGAATCTTCTTGACTATGAGAAAGTTTTCTACAAATTTTCATATAAATAGGGTAGCAGATAAAAAGTATTGATAAAAAGGATGGGAAAAACTGAATTAAGAGATTATAAAGCACGAAGAAATACAAAAACGAAACCACATCTATAATATTATAGTTGATGCTGTGTTATATAACATTCCATCCATTTTTTATGATGCACAAAAAATTGTAACTTTTGTTCATGGTTTCATCAGAGGATAAATAACCTGGGACAATGTTATAAATGGTATAATATCCATTTATCATTTCTTCTGGCGTACGTCCTGGTGTTTTTTTTACAGAGAAAGAGCGCAACTTTCTTGAAGCGATGATCAACGCTTAAGGGAATTTTGTAAATAAAATAGAAACTAAACAGCTAACAGCTCCATTCGTGCTGAATAACCTCAAGACTGAATACATCGTCCTTTTCAGCTTGGATGAATACATATGTACATCACTTTCTCTTGTGTCTCAAAAGCAACATATACATTTACTTGTCTGTCCTGCACTACAAAAAATGTTGAATGTGAACATTCTTTTCGTGTCACGTCACCGGACCTACTCACTATTCAAGAAAATGTCGTATTTTATGCATTTAGGTAACACACATCTGATGACCCTTTTACCAATTTATTACATGATACAGCATTTATGTATAAATTTTCAATAAATCGTAAATTAGACAGAGGTAAAGCGCTATTTACTTTTATAAAAGTGGAAAATTTATACCAAGACACTTAATTAGCAAAAGAGTATTTGCTCCATTAATAGCATCACTATAAATTTTCGATTCCTTTTATCTGTTCAAACTCAGTTTTGTCATCAGCCACCGAGCAAAATTTTCTTCTCAAAAGAAACCTCTTACCATACTTGCAACACACACACACACGTCTTTCATGCTTTGTCCAATCAAAAGGTATACATATAAATGTTAGGGACCAATGCAGCATGCAATTGAACATATTTTCATAGTGTCAAAGTAAATTAAAAGATCAGAAGCCATGATGGTTTTCAATTTCAACATAAATCAGTGAAGATGCACTACACACCCATATGACCTCGGACTTTCACCTATTTAAAAACTTACGTATATAATAATTCATAAAGGAGGGAAACCTTTTAAAGAAAAGAAAACTGTCAAAATTTAATAATATTCTGCTATCGTTACAAAAGAAATTGTATGCACTTCAAAGTATACCATAGAAGGTATTGTCGTTATTATAGTAGTGGCAAATGGGAAAATAGAATAAGATTAACGGAATGCCTGATTTATATGCCTTATGTTCAAAGAGACTCAAAGCTTTTCACAGGATGCTAGCACACTATCTCTACCAAACATAAAAATTTGAAAGTCAAACAATATTATGTTGTGCCTGGAAACAAGATAGACATCAGTCTACCCAACATAATATTATTCCTCATGTAGACAGAATAAAAACTCATGGCAAAGGCGCGAAAGAGAATAAAACGAAAGATTTTTTCCTCTTTAGCGCACGTTCACTCAATGCACCCGTACGAGGCATATCAAGTACGTGCACAGCCCCCGTATCGCAAATGCCATTTGCAGTGGTCGTTTAAAAGTTATTGCGACTGGGTACTTTATTCACACGCATTTTCCATGCTACCAACCAACCTAACAACTTTTTATCATGCAAAATTGGCTGACAATATTGACAACAAAAATTGATCATTTTGTATGATTTTTTTTGTAACGTTCAAAAAGATGACTCTGGTAACTGTATGTTGACGATACAATCTTTATTGCTTTCGTAATACTGTGTACACAAAATTGTGTTATCTATCTACACTATAATACAACCTGTCGTGTTTTCTGTCGATCTATCCATACATATTTTTTAAAAGTATTCAGTCAGACAGAATGAGGAAAAATAAAATTAGCTGGGCTTTCATGACTTGCATGTCACGCTAACATGATGATGATCCTAGCAAATAATGACATGCTTTTCAGCCTAATCTCATTCATTTCAAATAACCTGATTCACACACACACACACACCTTCAAGAATATCATACTCGTCGCAAACTTGATGATCATCCTGGCTGCAGACACATTATACACAGATATAGGAAAAACTATTTCTTGAAAGTTTCCTTATTGAGTTGGTGGTGGTATGTGTATATGGTAGTTTTAGGAATATCCATCTCAAAGAGAAAGTAAGCTGCACACAAAAACATCATGAATGATCATGATTCATCCTCCAGTTCCGTATCCATTTTTTTCTCATCTTTCTTGAGTTGCAACGTAATGGATAGAACGTGAGAACAACATTAAGATCTGTCAGAAAGATTTGTGACTCCATTTGTGTATGTAGAAAACAAGAATAAATCGAATCCTTTTGAATACAAATATATAATCCTTGCTTGAATAAAAAGAGAAATGATACATAAGAAATTACTTGCTTGCACCATTGCTTTATATTCCAGATCGGCACAAAATATCCGTTTTGTACACACACAAACACACACACACACACAACAACCATGTGTGCATGTTGCGTAGTATTCACAAAACATTAAAATTAGCTATGCGCATACCATGGAATGCCACAAAGGGTAGTCGTAAACTTATTACTCATGTGTGTAATATAATATAGGGATGTGTTTTTTTCGCGTTGGTTTGCATTAATGTTCATAGGAGCGTATGTCTACAGAGCCACTTACCATCTATCTTGTACTCCACGCTGAGAAATGCCTGCTCATCTCCACTTGAAACTCTTAATCCGCGAATGGCATCTGGGGCTGCTGCTGGATTGTGCTGCAAGTTTGCAGAGGAAAACAACTTTGATGATGATGGCTTTGAAGTGTACGACGGACTTTTACGGTCTGTGATTTCCTCCGCTTTCAAAGAGAAAACAAACGTGGGGCTGAGCTCCACTCTACCGAGACAGGCCTCGTGATTACGAAGCCAGAATTGGAATACTGGATATAAGTCAACAATCAGCATAGTCATGTTGATATTATTTTTATTATTATCATCATCATTGCTGGCGACATACTCATTGATATTTGGAATCGGTTTAGAGGTTTGCATGAATGGTTGAATGTGTTCCTTGTCATTCAGTGTTTGCATTTTATTTCGACATTCATGAGTAACAGTAAATACCTCACTTCGTGACACTTTCACCATTCGTCTTTTATTATTTGTTGTTGCGGAAGTGGAACTCCTACGTATATCTGCGGTGATGCTGCTTGTCGTGGTAAGAGTACCAGATGTAGTGGTTGTTTCTAGTAAATGTTGGTCTACGAAACTCATGTGAGCTCCATTACTACTTCTTCTACTACTGCCGCTGAGCTTTGGTTTGCGAGAGTCGTTGTTGTTGTAATAATAACTATTGGATCGAGAAATGTTGGGAATTCGCAATTCTGATGTTGATGATGATAACGGATTTACTGGCTGTAGACATGCAATATTTGCGGGGCAAGAAGCCAACCAAATGGTGCTACCACTTTTTCTAACACCGACTTCCTTCTCAATCCCATTGTCAACCGAACTATTCATATCAGTCCATTCAAATTTCAGCAGATCTGCAACCAAATGGATATGAGTTTTAATCTTCGGTTGTTGATTCTTCCTGCCCTCATTTACTGCGACATCATCATTACGAGATGCACTAGTTGTAAAATCCACGGGGCTACTAGAGAACGGATCCATATTTCTATTACGAGGAATGTCAAAGTTGACCCTTGAGTAAGTAGAGCTAACCCTGTTATTACCACTTTTATCGTAATAGGCTTTATCATCATTTGCAGCATCATCGTCATTGTCATTACACAGCACCGACAAGTGCTCAAAAACTGAGCCTGGAGCAAGTGGTATTAATAAAGTGATTTTGCTACTATTCGGAGAAAGGATGAAGTCAGGATCGTTTACATGTTTCTCAAACGCAGCTATTCTGTCTTTATACTTCTCTGTGTTCCCAACCATGCTCGGCTCATCGTCAAGATTATTTTGGATCACAAAAATAAGCTCTTCTTCCGAGGGCGTGATTTTTACAATATTTTTCTTGTCGGGCCTCATCCTCTCAAAACCATCAGTGGGAGGTTGATGTCCAGAAGAAGTGGAAGTACTCGAAGCAACGTCGTCCTGGTCCAAGTCATCATCCTCTTTGGAAGCTCGCTCTGAGAAATCATTCATCCATTCGACGTGCCTTACCGGCAACAAGGAAGAGTACAAAATGATTCCATTAGATTTTTTTCGAGGAGGCACGCTGACAAATTTGTTGTTATTTAATGAAGACACCAATAGGGATGAAGTGGATGATGTTTCCGAAGAGAATACTTTTCCCGGATCCGTTATGAAGCCTGGTGAAGTTGAAATCCCTTTTTTGGAAAGTACGGATACTCTTTGCGAGGATGATAATGAAGAGGCTCTTACTTTTTCATCTGCTTCATCTTCTTCTGAGGATGGAAACGAACGTAAATCATGCTCTCCTCGTGTAACAGATTGTAGCAGTAGCACAGCTACAATTACAACGAGGACTTTAATATCTCTCCTCATTATACTACCAACTTCCAAGTTCATTTGAGTTCTTTAGAAAAACATATTACACATACATCAAGAATGTGTAAACACAAGGAGAACTACTTCAAATTAAAAAATGGATAGGGTTATGTTATTTTTACACTTGCACGTTCCTTTTGCACGATATACATTGCTCCATGTAGGTATGTATATATACACTTGAATTTAATCCGAAAGTATTTTTGTGGCACATGTCATTTGTAAAAAAAATATAATTAACACTGAACCAAAGGGATGTCGAGCTACTGACTATCCTACCTACAAATGACACGTAAAGTTATACAATACGGTTGACTACAAGAATTCTTGCGAAACTATGCAAAGGTGAGATGCCCTACAAACGCGATGAGAAAGAAATACTTTTTTTTCGTATAAAAGAATTTTACTAACAAACCAAATTCGGGGTGTTGAAAGTGACGTGTGTGTCTCCGATTCTGAGAACCTCAGAAATGGAAATTCCTTCTCATAGAATACTCCACGGCAATAATAATAGTAATTAATATATGGTCACATGGCACATGGCAGTATGGACATTAATATCACACTTCACTTGATATTTATTTACAACAAGAAAGAAAGTACGCTTTCACTTGGATGAAACAGGTGTGCCCTTCTGCGTCCATTCCATGTAATATCGTGTAAAACATTAATTTCAGTATTGGGTGTTGTGTTGTGGTTGAGGAGACAGAGTGAAACTACCTGTTTGTGAGTGATAGAAACCACTGTAAGAAACCACTGAAAGTGTACTGTCAGGAAAAGGTGAAAGCTCTACTAATTTTTCTTTATATTTGCTCACGTACTTTCCCGTTCACATTCTTTATTATAATGCGTCTTGTATATTTCTACTTTGGCACTTGTAGATCCAGAGAAGAATGTTGAATGTCAGTTCGATTCGCATGTATTTCGTGCCGGATCTAATCAATGGCTCTTAGTCTTCATAGTACCTCATGTACAGACAAAAACACATTTTCACTTGATCAAAGAAATATATTAGAGAATGGAACACATCTGAAATCGAAACAAAATAGAAACATTCCCTGCTCAGTCAGTCGTATCTGTAATATATAAATATATATATAGACAGTTAGAGAAATTACAAGTGATGAATGTATTTGGTATATAAATTATTAGTTTTATGTATGTACGCTGTTGTGTAATGATGACATTTGGATGACGTATTTCACAAATAAAATGAAAAAATAAATAAATCAACAAGCAAATGGGAAAGGGAAATTGCGTTGAGAACTTTGCTTTATAACAACATTATTGTTGGATGACTGAGTTTAGTAGTGACGGTGGGTTATTGCTTTGAGAAAATGCCTGTTATTACAAAATTGTTATAGTTTTTCACTTTAATTTCCTTATTTGAACTTGCTGAAATTACAGGGAGCTAAAACACTGCTGCTGCTGGAGCAATACATTTGGTGCAAAATGAATATAAAATAATGTTTTTTACCGTTACTCCTATTTCTTCTTTCATATTAGAAAATTGAATGCACATATATACAACTTTGTTTGACAAGAAACTCATGCAAGTGTATAGGATGCAGCAGCACAGAAGACCAAAACAACAACAACAGTAATACACAGACACTTGTACTGATCTTCGAATACTAATACCACAAGCGTTATATAGGTATATGTACATGCATATACTTTTCTAAGCACATGGTTTGTCTTAATATTATGGTTTGTCCAGTGTTTTCATGCATGTAATATGTTTTATATGTGATGATGAGTAGATAAAGAAGGTGGTATAACTTTGTTCAACCTTTTCTTTCACTCTTGAATAATAAAACTGGAACACGATCACCGCCTGTGTAACAAAACATGCTTGCACATACCTACATGCTTTCACTGTAGAACGGTGCACACAGAATTCTTCAAGACGTGATCATTAACAAAACACAATTTGTAAGTACATACGGAGGAAGACAAAGAACCAATTGTAATGAGAGACTTGCACACACTTACAATTTCACTCACTGACTCAGTCAGAGAACATTTAGCTTCTGACTGAAACAAAATGTATCTCGTGAAAACAGACACAAGTATAAGTACGTGTAGCAGTAAATATAAATATTATGTATGTGTGTTGTAATAAAATGTTTATATTTAAATGTACTTTCACTGTTTTACTTTTCTTTTTCTTCTTTTCTTTCTTTCTCCTGTGATGGGATGAAAGTTTTTTTTGTTACCTAACGGTGGAGCAGAAATAGGAGCAGCAGCCAACCAGCCAACAGACCATTCTTTTTTGGTAATAACATGAGGACACGCTAAAAATGAGTTTTGACGGAAGGAACTAAAGGAGAAATAAGTTAAAGTGAATCCACGCAGGGTTGATATACATGGGAAAAAGTGTACCGTGTGAGTGATATAATAGCTACTACAACTGTGTAAAGAGAATGGAAGCGTGGCATGGCGTGGAGGAAAAGTTAAGGAGAAAGTGTTCTCGGCTTAAAATACTACTTCTGCTGCTGTTACGTTGTCACGATCATAAGTCGTTCCACGGGAGAGAGAGAGAGAGAGCCTGACACCAATGCAGTGCAACTTTTCGCAGCTTTCTTCTCCTTGGTGCTGGTGGCTGATGAAATGAAATGTACAATATATGATGCATGAGAGGTTGAGGTTGAACTATTATCTGTGTGTGTGTAAGAAAAGACACGTATGATGTTTATGTACGATGATGGTGTTGCCTCCATACTTTTACAATTATGCGTGTCGAGTGGTGATGCTAGCGGTGAAGAACGCGTACATACGTATATCTTCTTCCTTTTACTTATGTATATTACTGTCGGTCTGAAATGGGTCTGCCTAAAAGGCAGTGCCTATCACCACTTCAGGAATATCTAGGCAATTTTTCGTTCCTCTCAACACCATCACTTGCTTGCGTCGCCTCCAACAACATCAAGTTGCTATACATATCGACTCAACACGTGGCTTACAAACAAAACATAAGTCACATATGAGAGCAACATATATACAGGTTACCATGATTAGATAAGCCTTATTATGAATTTGCGTATTTTGTATAATGTTGACTTTGGGCAAAGAAAAGTTAATACCATTGCCCACTGTATACTCAGTATAAAAGTGGGAAATGTTAATACATACATATGCCAAACATATGCGCATTATAAGAATACGGCAGGAGAAGACGTATTCGCTAATAATAATAATAATTACTATAAGTTGTAACTTTGATGCGGTTTGTAATGAAGATTATATGGCGTGACACAGAACAAAGTTGAAAGGGTGTTGTGCAAAGTTGTTTTGGATACTTTGCATGCAATAACAATATAGTTGTTTGCTGGTTGATGAAATTTGAAAATACTGGTTTAATGTTGTAGTATATTACCTAAGTACACAAAAGAGAATTACTGTTAGATTGAACCAACAACAATCCATTCCAAAATTGATGATCTGCTCTTTTGACATTAGAAATGTATACTACCTACTTGCCCAAACATCGCTCTGTGGTGCGATTTATATCAAGACTGACAAATTAATAACGAACTTCCATGAGACAAGCGGTTCTACTTACAGGTAATGACAAGTAAAATGAAGTCTGACAGCGGCATTGACATATATTTTTGAATGAATATTAAAATTATCAAAATATCAGAAGTGGGAAAATGAAAGTGCATTGTAAATGTGAAATTGGTAGTTTGCTTGGAATAGTAGTCACTTGTGAAACAAAATGCATT
The DNA here is from genome assembly GCA_027744095.1 of Zhuqinia jingwanae. Taxonomy (NCBI): domain Eukaryota; kingdom Metazoa; phylum Arthropoda; class Collembola; order Entomobryomorpha; family Paronellidae; genus Zhuqinia; species Zhuqinia jingwanae. The sequence continues at coordinate 17,717 of JAHZNC010000673.1, read as the reverse complement.
TCTGGATATGGCATGATATGTGTATTTCGTGAAATGGTATTGTGCTTGCGCTACACGAACAAACAAGCATGTACTTCAGGTGAAATCAAATAACTGCGCTTTGTTTTCGTCACAAAAGAACAAAGTAAAGTGGGTAAAAGAGAAATTCTTCGCGTACCTTTCAGTTCCGAGAGCCAAGCAGGGGAAATTAAGAGAAAGTTAGATTTAAAAAGGTTGTTTATTTAATAAATCAATTTACTGATTTGTGTTATATGAATTTATGAATATATTGGCTGACTTTTTACCACACTAGGTATACATTTGATAATAACAGGATGCCACTCTCTTGGTATAAAATTGTTATAAATTTAAATCTACATTAAGTGTAATAATGCTTTCCTACTTTTGTAGTCTTTCATTTGAAGCATATGAAGATGAGCGTAGCGTACACATGAATTCCACGAACCTTTACATGGAATTAAGATCCTCGATCCGCAACCCTATTAAATCTTAATGTAATATTCCCTGGATTGAAAGCTCCCAAAACAAAATTCATGGAAGCTGTCTACCTATTTAAAAGCCAATTTAAATGGATGTTGGAAGGATGTGCGGAGAGCATGAAAATTGGCTATTACTTAAAATGCTGCATTGCTTTTACATAGAATAAAATCGTTAAATTGCGCCTGATACTTTGTGTGAGACATGTGTCTGTCCGACAAAGGCGCTACGTGTACAACATAGTATTAAGGTGCGTAATAAGCGGGCAATGTGGCAAACTGTGCTGTCGTGTTACAATGAAAAACTGACGTGATTCATTTGCACTGTCATTAATGAATGTCAATCAAAGTACTACCTAGACAATGGAGTTGCAACATTTACCCCGTATAATTATTCGGTCAAAAATTAACCTCTTCATTTGAAGATTTGTCATAATTTTTGCCAACTTCATTGAATCCTTCAGTTTTACCAATGCGTTTCAACGTTTTTGGGAAAATTGAAATATAAACAAAATCGTTCATTTGCAAAGTAGACAGCTGTAGAAGTCGTTATTGCTACTTCCTTACTCTGTTTACTTGTGGTCTACTATACTTATCATTATCAGGCTATGTAACACAATACCGCCAATAACCACCGGCGGTTTACATTCACTCGGAAGTACATTTTTAACTAGCTCACCAGTGCATCCATTAGTAAATGGTAACTGTATGTATGTGCATACACATTTTTTACCCCGACTATTTTCTTATCTGTTACGTGAACGCGAACGTAGGGTGATAGACTACATTATGTAAAATGTACATATGTAGGTACGGTACATGATAGTCTATCTCCCTGGCGTGTACGTAAGTAAGTAGATATAGGTGTATTAAGTATTATGTATTATGGAAAAAAGTAAGTAAAACCCCAGTAAAAACTATGGTGCATGTTTACAATGCTCTTAATTGGTATGCTCCCCGAAGTGTAACCCAAGCTAATAAAACGACACACGATAAAGAATTTGTCTGTCTGCAGCGATACCAGAAAATAGAGAATGTTTTTGTCGCAAAACTTTTAAAAACTTGAAAATGTGGTTAATGCGGTATATATACCATCATAAAGATAGCCTACCTTATATAGTTCATGGTTTTTGTTAAAAGGAATATAAGTCTATTGTAATCTCGTCTCCGATTAATTACATTCTGTACAAAAGTGAGAAACTGAGAATTTCCTATTGACATTGACAGCCTGAAGCCTCAAAATCTCGTTCTACTCACGCTTCATGCGTCAACTCATTTTTAATTTTTTTCGTTCGTCGCTTCTTTGAATAAGCCCATCCTTTTCATTGCTTTGCGATTGTGAAGTTGTATCTGTGCAAGCAAAGTAATAGAAAACTCTTAATGTTCTCACGTTGATTTTTATCATCAGTATAACAGACTTCATGTTCATATATATTTACCTATGCACGGATATACGCAATTTTTTCTCGCTTTACTTTTTTCATCATAATGGAAAAAAGAATGGTTTGTAGTACGAGGGAGAAAGTGCTATAAGGGTTACTAGGCACAACTAGATAATATATGTAACCATATATTATGTGAAAAATGTATAATACCTACTTGCATTCTACAAATGACTATATTCTGGAAGAAAAGGAGAGACCAAAAAGTCAACATCTAATAATACCTGCAACTTAAATTGCTTATAAAGGGAAAGCATCACCAAAAGGAAAGAAATGAAAACACTTGTGTAAAATTGTAAACCAGACTAGACTTTCAGACTTTCTTTATTTTTCTTCAGACTATACGAACATGAATGACTGGAACAGGACTGACTGGATAATATACATAAATATTATACACTTTTGAAGATAGGGTCGTCTAGATTTTTATGCTGTTGTTATTATTCAAGTAGTCACCCCCCACCAAACACAACAAACCCTTTTTTCTTACCTTCATTCTCCCACCCAGACATCCATAAAAAACGCAATAACATAGCAAACCGTTTGGTTCTCAATCTTTCAACCATCCTTAAATTTTACGAACTTAACTTCACACAAAAATTCATCGATATTCTGTTGTGGTTGCATCCCACACTCTTCTGCAAAATGTAAGCACACCTACCTTTCCTATTACGTATATCGTAACCATTATCTCAGCCTCAAATGATAACAAAAGATCCATTCCAGAGACTTGAACCTTGGACAAACCTTTTTGAGGTTTGCTTGCTGCAATATCATATTAAGATAGTCTGACAGGTAGTTGGATTCATTTTATCATTTATATGCAACATTGATCCAATATTAAAACGTAATGTTTTTATTTCGGGAATTTTTCTCTTGTTAAAGCACAAAACCAGAGAATTCAAAATACATTATGCAAAATATGTCGGCAATATGTAATTTTTCAAATCTTGAGCGAGTGGTATAATTAACGATCTGATAATCATCCGAGGCGTACAAGAGGGAAACGTGGAATATTTTTTCTAAAGTAGTAGTAGTGGTGTCACATTGTATTTCTAACAATGCATAATATATAAACGTCATGAGTCATCACCAAGAGTATTAAAGCTACCAGGTAAGACAGGAGCGGAGTATATATCTTTTTTTTGTTTTTATATTAGGAAAAAGTAAGCGTGAAGAATTGCTTACTTTCCATTAAAGAAACAGGACACAAGAGCCGCTGCTTGAGGCACTCATGTACTCAACTTCGACTCTTTCTTCGCCATGAAACGAACAAAAAAAAAAGAACAAGGCGATACGATGGCTGATTACGAAAAAGCAGCTGTCTGTTGTCATAAATTTTGCTACTTCACCAGCCAAAATGTTAAGGAGCTCATCCTTAACATCCAATCCATCTATCTTACCAGGCATCCGATGAAAAAGTTTTCATTTCTCTGGAGAAGGCGAAAGTACAAAAGTGAAAATGTTCAAAATCCACTTTCTCTTTTTTCACTCTGACGTAGTATGTCCATTCATTTTTACTAGATATGATATGAAACTAGAAAGAATTTCATTTTGTACTTCTGTCATGAATTTTACGAATATCTTCCTTCGTGGCTGATAGTTGATGGTGGGTTGGTACGTGGATATATCATCTTATAGTTATTTCATGTAAGCTACAAAAGATAATACCACAAATTCAACTGATAGAGTTCAGGAATACAAATAAATCAGTGATGTGCACAAGCATAATATTTTTGTGTGCGCAATTATGTCAATAATTGCAAGTATATATATGTATTATGTTTTAAACAAAATACGCATTCCCATTTTGTGAAGAGCTCTGTCTTCCATTCTCCATCAAAAGTGCAAAACCATAAACCAGAAAAAGCTTAAAAAGGGATCAAGTAAAAGCAAGAAAAACAGATAGGACGGACATTCATCATTGACAGAAACGTCTCCATATTCCATCCCATTTTTTGTTGGAAGTACTTATACTTCACGCGAAGTGGACAGAAAATATTATGGGGTATGGATACGAAATCCGTATTACGGATGTATTACACAATGAGGGTCCTCGAATTGAGATTGCAGGTAAAATTTTGCCCTCTGCTTGGGTTTTCGTGAGAAATTTTGTGACCAGTTTTAAACCGCTTAACCGCAGCTTTATCTTTCTGTGATATCTTTCATGCTTCAACCGAGGTCCTACGAACAAAGCATCCGTAAAGTATATAAGGTCAGCCAGAGTCTTTGGAAGCTATCGGCTGGGGAACGAAGTTCTCCCCCATTGGAAAAACACTACTATCACTATCAAACGGACACTTTTACTCCAGCAACTTTTAAAAAGTCAAAATTCAAACTCAGTAACACTTTTCTACATTGTCAAATATGTGTAAATGACATAAGTGACAAGATACATTTTGTTAACGCATACATATACTAAAGTTATTTTTGGTGTTTTAGTTATATCATGAATATCGAGTAGACAAAATGTATGCAATAAAAATGTGTTTACCAATTTATATTTATGTATACATATGCTAACACAACGTGGTATTAAAGACAATTCTCAATTATTCATTCATTCCGAACACCAAAATTCAGAACAAAATGGATGAAACTATTCGTGCTTGATATTGATGAAGTATGTTAGTTATAATAAATTTATGAAAACGCTTAGATTAAAGTACTCGTCATTTTATTGCATGCTATTTTCCATAAACTGATGAAACAAGTTTATTTATATATATCTCTTTAAGAAAGTGCATTTATTGTCTTTTCAAAATTGGTGAAACATTAAATGCTGAATTTGTAAAAACAGTAGAAATGGTGGATGCATTGTACTGTATTTGAGCTTGATCGTGGGGTTGCAATGTGTTTTGCTACTTTGGGAGTTTTCCGTCACGAGAGTTTGTCTGTCACGAGTATTCCCACATAAAGCCTATAGATTTAATGTAGAAGGAAAGTAACCATTGGTCGTTGTTTTCATCTTTTCCCATGAAACATTCAATTCACTTATCGAATTCATTAATATGATTTGTGTTCAATTTGTTCATAAACTAGGATAATATTGAATATACACAAGTTGAAATTGAATTTACACACTTTTATGCTTTGTTTGATTGAAAAATTATCTCTTATTATTATTATTATTATCAATACAAATATATATTTTACACACTCGAGCATAATGTACCAGACTACATTGTGTAAGTAGTAGGTATGACGTATGCATAATGCACAATTTATCCAGAACCAGTGCTACTGGTGAAATGTCGCTGCATGATGGGGTTTTGTGATACAAAAAATAAAAACCGAGAATTTTATCACGGTTTTTTACTTTTAGGATATATCCTGTTTTTTCTCCACACACACCTCCCCATTTCATTATGTACCTCTCAGTAATCAAGTCGTTTCAGACTCATTGTGAAAATTTGAGGAAATGAAATTGCATGCACGATGAAAAGGTTTTATCTACATAAACATGTCAATATGCTATTCATTAAAGGATGCATACAATGATTACGTATTATATCCCCAGTCATAATTACATACCAAACGTAGAACTAGAATGCGGAACAAACATTTCCAATTACACACATAAATCATAAATACAACTGGCTCACAAACTGTCAATCGATCTTTAATAATACTCACAAGCAAATAACTGCTGTTCTAGCGAATCCTTAGTTCACAAAGCAGTAAATTCAAGCGTATTTCTGACGACGTTGCGTCTCCACTTTGGGTGATTGATTTCTTGACTCTGATGTCGATGTCCTTCTCCATTGTCATCTATCTTTGTGACATATTTTTATCGGGAAATCTACATTTTTTGCCCTGTTGTTTGCCGATATTATTATCTCACGCTGTCTATAGTTGATTGTGCTGCATTACCCCACTCCCCACAGGAAAGGTACAATGGTGCAAGTAAATCAAAATGTTTGAATATGGAAGATTAAGAAAAATGGATTGCTTTTGCCAATTAAATACATGGTTGAATGTCTGTTTGTGCGTCACTGAGATCCAATATTTCCATTTCATGTTAGATGAAGAACGGAAGTTATATATATGGAGTAATTAGTTAGATAACAATTTGACCTGTATAATATTTACAGAAATAACATAACAGAAAATGGGGAGGGGATGGCAGTATACGTAAGACACCTTCTTCCTACTCTTATTATACAATTTTCTGCTTAAGTCCGTCAAATACCAAATAGCTACTTATGTAATGCATGAAATTAAAGTCACAAAGTCACGCATCATGCGCATGTCGCAATTAAAAATTTGAAAATTAATGCTCTCGTCTCATGGAATTCTTTAACGTGAGTAAATAGATAAAAGGATTTTAAAAGTAAAATTATGTTATCCCGATCTGATCACATCAGATTTTTGTAAACATAACATGTAGTTACCCATTTTTCTTTTGGTCAAACATCGGAACATCATGCACTATGCAAGTAAGTACACTGAAAAGAATATGGGGTACACAGATAATATAATTTATTTATTAGTACCGTTCACTTCAATTAAAAGGAAGGAAGGAAGGAAAGTATACAAACAAGGACATTATTATGTAACAAAATCAAAAGTGCAAATCAAATCAATCATTTTATATACATAGCATATTATGCAATGCATAATAATATACAATGAACACGCGTGGAGTAAGTGGACTTTGTTTCTAGTACAACTTTGTACATCTTCGCCCCATCTAGACAAAAATGAAAACCTCGCCGTACCGGGAAGAAGTGACTCAAAACTCCTTCACGTGCATTTGCCACAACAAAAATTACTGCTCAATGCAGGTGTTTAGGAAATTCTCAGCTGCACATGAACCTTTTCTTAAAGTGTCAACGAGTTTTTCTTCATTGTTGTATTTTATTTTGAAGAAGTAGTTGTAACTGCTGAAAAACGTAAACTTTAATGTAGATGTAGTTTGCTTGGTGTTGGTGAAATAAAATGGGAAAAGTCAAGAAACAAGATGGTTCTTCCATCCCCCAAATAAAACCGATTAGAAAAAAAGGAAAGTTTTCAAAAACTGCGAACAGTAAGAAGGCAGGCAACAGGTATTTTAACTCTCCACTAAATTCTAAGGTTAATGATGATGCCACAGTTGACAAGAAAGAAAAACCAAAAACATTTGGAAAATACAAGAAAAATGTGAATTCAACCGGAAATGTCCAAGGCTCAACGCATCCTCCGAAACCGAAACGACTCAAAAAGGGCCCGTTTCCCGTTAAAGCTAATGCGAATCCTCAAAATCAGCAAGCTCATACCAAAAATGCTAGAAAAAGGAAAAATTCCTCTGGACTGCCGCAGCAGGCTGAAAAAATTCCGGGGAATCAAGAATTTGTGCAAACCAAAGAGACGAAAGACCGAATACATCAAATTAAGAGTAACTCACGACAAGATAAGCCTCTGAAAAAAGAAAGTAAGAAAATGATCGTGAAACCAGGTGGCAAATGGTTTGAGGTGAGGATGAATCAAATACGCTGATAGAAATAAAATGACTAAATAATACATTTTATCAATCCTGATCTGATGCGTGGTAAATGAAAAAAGTGTAGTAACCATATTCAAGCATTCAATGTGATTATTTTTTACTTTATCGGCAGAACGAAAAATTACAAACAAATGATGACAGCCTCCCGCAGACGGAAAATAGCAAACCCGTTCGATTCTCTAAGGAACAAACACATCAAATGTATAAATCTGCTTCTGTACTGTACGATAAAGATTGTTTCGCATACAAGCAAGGTTTGAATTTGAATCGTTTTCTAACTTGAAGAATAAAAAGACTACTTACTGTATGTTTAATATGCTACTGGTTATTAAGGATCGTATAATTATTATATTACAGCTTGCATGTACGGAGACCAGAAATCAGATTTCCAGTGGATGGAGAAAATGATGAAAATAGGAACCCTTCCTGACAAAATGGCAGCATATGTTGTTAAAATTCAAGACTCTCCTGTTCACAATATTCAGCATCTACAAAATTTGATTTCAATGGTTAAGGTTCAGTCTAAACAGCAATGTTTAATGGCGGCAGGTAAATATTAGCATTATGGTGATCATTAAATATGATCATTTTATTATTATATTCATGGTAGTATTTATTCAAGATTTCTAGCGTACATAATCGAATTGGTAACTTTGTTTGTAGATACTCTAAGGGATTTGTTTCTAGAGGATCTTCTTCCACCAGAAAGGAAACTTGTTGCTTTTGACAAACGAGGAGAAAGTTTAACGCAGGCAGATGAAGCTAAATTGGTCTTTTGGATGTTTGAAGAACGTTTGAAAACTTGTTATGCTAGCTTCGTTGATGCTTTGAGTAAAATGTCTCGTGACACCGTTGAGAAAATTAGAGCCAAAGCTATTTCCATAATATTTGTGCTGCTGGCTGCTCACCCTGAACAAGAAACAGTAAGAGTATTGAATTATTTTTAACCATCGCAATTTATTGCATTGTATATTTGCGCTTCGCGACATATTTCTTACAAATCATTTTAAAAGGTTGTTCTGTTCTGGTCCCCATCTAGGTTCTCCTCCAGATGCTTGTAAACAAGCTGGGTGATACAATGAAAAAAGTTGCATCAAGAGCTCTTTTTTATCTGAATTCCCTTTTACATAAGCACTCACGAATGAAATTAGTTGTAATTGATGAGGTGGAACGACTCTTGTTTCGCAACAATATAGCGAAACGAGCTCAATATTATGGAATTTGCTTCTTGAACTCGATTAACTTACAGGATGAACATCCGGAAGTAGCATGCAAGCTAATTAGTGTTTATGTGGCATTTTTCAAAGGGTGTATCAAAACTGTGAGAAAACAATATTTAACAAACAATAGCTATATTTTAATTTGAGCTTGTTGTGGAAATCTCTTAGTTATACTTCATGTCGTTTTGTTCTTTTCCTTTAGGGAGATATTGAAAGCAAAATGATGAGCGCCTTATTAACTGGAGTTAACAAATCCTATCCATTGGCCAAGGAATATGGTTATAAGTTCACAGAAAATATGGACACTCTGTACAAAATAGCACATTTGTCCAACTTCAATATTAGCATTCAATCTCTTTCAATTTTGTTTCAATTGACGGATGTCAATGCTAGACCAAGCGACGCGGACAGGTACGCTTTTGGTTTATGAAATTGTTCAATTATTGATTAGTTTTTTAAATACTTAAATCGCAAGTACTTGAGCTCTCTTTTTGATTATTTCAGATATTATCGCGTTCTCTACCGCGAGCTACTTCGTCCAGAAATAGCGACTACATCTCATATAATGCATTTTCTAAATTTAGTTTTTAAGTCTATGAAATGCGATAATAGGGTAAACAGGGTCATGGGATTCGTAAAAAGACTCTTGATGGTATGTAAATACTTGCAGCATAAAAACTTTAATTAATATTCGTGACAATAATAAGAAACAATTATTAAAGCTAAAAGCTGATATATGTGAACTGTATTTTTTTAAAGATATGTCAAGATGTTCAGCCGAATTTGGCATGTGCAATATTGTTCTTGTTGTCAGAAGTGTCTAAAGTTCATTCTGGGATTATACGTTGCGGCATAGTCGCGGAACACGCAAAACTGGATGACTCAACAGAGGACGTTGAGGAACCCGACAACTCGCAAGCCGATGAAAACCTTATGAATCTAATGAAGATTTCCAACGTTAAAGCGAACGAAACTGACGATGGTAAAGGAAAAATTCATAACTTGGCTATAAAACCCCCAACAATTGAAGCACATGGGATCATTGAATCCGAAGATCCGGACATTAGCATTACTGAAGTTCCAGTCGTAAAAGTGGAGTACAAGCAGGAAATTAGCGATTATGACCCGTATGCCAGAAATCCATGTTACTGCGGAGCAGAATTTTCCCTTTCCCATGAAATTATATCGTTAGCAGAACATTATCATCCAAGTGTTGCTCTTTTCGCCAAAAATTTAATGCGCCAACAACCGGTTTCTTACGAAGGAAATCCACTGAAAGACTTCACTATAAGTCGTTTTCTTGAGAGATTTGTATATCGGAATTCCAAGAAACCCAAAAAGGTACGTAAGCAAGAAGATGTCATGAATTTCGAAAATGTGATGCAATAATATCCATTACTTATTTTTTGTGGCATTATTATATTGTTTTACTAATTTTACAGGTGCCAGGAGGCCATAAAGTTTATCAGCCCAAAGGTCTCAGAAGTTTGGCTGTTAATTCTTCTGATTATTTGAAAAACGACATGGAAAAAATCCCTATTGAAGAACAATTTTTCTACAGGCAAGTCGTACCGTACTTATATTCACTAATTATTAGTAATTATTATTAATTCTTTGGAAAGCATACACACGTATGTACCTACACCTACATCTAATTAGCGTTAATTGTCGTTTTACAGATACTTTAAGGAAAAGAAGGAAACTGATAGTACAGATGTGGAATCGGAAACGGAAAGTGTGGGCGACGATGAATTTGACGATTTGATGGCTAATTACTTCAAGTCCAAGAAAGGGAAAGATGACGAAGAGGATGATATCGGCGAAGATTTGGACTTTGCAGGAGCTCTCTCTACTAAAACGTCTTCAAAGGGCAAGAAAAATAAATCAAGTGCGGATGTGGATGATGATGATAACAGTGATGAAGACGATCCAATTGATGACGGAAGTGAGGACGAGGAATTCGGCCCGGCTATTGATGCGGACGAAATGATTGACCTGGATGAAGACGATGATGACTTGGACTTTGAAGACGAAGATGGCTTGGAAGTTTTCGAGGGATACTATGATGAACCTACTCCAGTATGTTTACTTTGCAGTTTCTGAAATTTGCTCATCACATTTTATTGATATATTTTTAACGTAATTATTATCTTTTGTATTTATAGAAAAAAAGCAAGCGGAAATTCGCGAAAGGATTGGATATGTTTGCTCCAGCAGAACAATTCGCCGAAATGTTGGAAACCAACGCTGATATTGACGTAACAGGACCTGCCCAATTAATTAGTAGAGACAATGCTGGTAAGTGAACTGTTCTTTATAAATGGATGGATTCGTCATATCTAAACATAAAATGTTTATGATGTTTACAAAATGATGCATAAAATAATATTTTTTCTCGCAAATAGATCCAAAACAACTTCGATGGGAAATGGAGCGCGACAGATGGGTGAAAGGATACAAAAACAATCCTAAATCGACATTTAAAAACAAAAATAAGCATCGCCCTACTAAACAAAGGAATAAAAAATAAATATGGAATGAGAGTAAATTATAATTATAGTCATACATGTGTATGAATTTAAGTCGTTTATCTGTATTTAAGTTTTAGCTAGGTTTGTTTGCGTACATGTAAACAATAAAAATATGTTGGTACATTTTGTAATTACCGACGGTAATTTACCGTATTAAATTAATTATGTAGTATGTAGTGCTATTTTGTGTACATGTGTGCAGTTTTGCAGTCTAAATAATAAACAATGTAGGTGTTTCTGGGTGTTCTCAACCGCTCTACAGTAGTATGAAATGGAAATAATTATTGTCCCTGTTTATTAGATCACGATTTCCATTGCAACTTAATGCATGTGGTAAAACTTTTGCAAAAAATATCACCAGCTACAAGAAATCACAAACAGAAAAGAGAATGAGCATGCCAGATAAGAAGGTATAATAATATCTTGTATCATTTTGTTAGAGCAGTGATAAAATCTAAGCCATCCAATCCATCTAAGTTTGGATTTTTTTAAAGTTGCAGTAAAAATCATGGGTATTAAGAAGTGGAGGAAAGACGACTCCTCCTTATCCCAGTTCGGAAACATACTTTATGATTTCATGTGGATGCTCATTGTAAAAATAATTTTGTACCTGATTGTGGTAAGAAATAGGAATTTTTAAATGGAATATACCTTAAACATAGGGTTTTGGGTAATGATCATGTTATGCGTCGTCATCTTTCAGAAACAAGTGTATGGGTATTTTGCAAACAAACTAAGTCTATTTCGGAGGGTTAAGGATAAAAGTACAAAGAAAACTTGTAGCCAGCGACCGGGTGAAAATATTAAAGATGAATTGGCGAATTTAAGGAGCAAAGGTAATGATGGTGAAACATTTGACAGATACACTAGCAAGAAATCAGAGATTTTACGAAACATCAGGAATCGTCAACGGAAGGAGAAGCAACAATGGATGGAATAAATTGGAAAAGCCACCGTGGTGTTATTAACGGGGATACTAAATTATTTAAATTAAAATGATTTGAAAGTGTAAAGTTAGTTGGGATCATGCTGCTAAAATTAGTTTGTAGTAATGTAAAAATAGTTTTTAGTGTGATGCAAATCACAGGTGGCTTGATGATGTTTAGATAAGAAACTAAATTGAAACTTTGTTTATTGACTCAAGAAGTTCATTAAAATATTTTTTATAAATACAAACCATTATAAAAGTATAAAACGACTTTTGCTAATTTTTTTATACCATGCATTCGTTATGAAAACATTTGCACGTAAGTAATCCGTAAATATCAATCGGTAAAATATTTCATTACTCATTACCTTCATGTCTACATATAGTTATAGAAGTAGATATATGAACCTACAACCTAATTTTAAAGTTGAAACGTTGAAAGTATAGATATTCCAAAAATTACTGGTTTCTTTTAATTGCAATTTGCAAGTTGTTTGATCAACAACACCGTTGTTCCGGTAAAAATTACAAATTGGGGTGAAGGGAGAAACTCTGTTCTGAAGGGTGTTCTGCTGGTCTCTGGGAAATGGTAGAAATCGACAATAGTAGCACAAGTTGTGCTGCACAAGCAGCTGTAAAAGTAAAGTAGTGCATTCGCAATATTCGCATTGTATGTGTATGTGTGCATGTTAAAATTATGTAAAAGGACAAGCACGATTTTTCTAATAAAATTCTCATAATAAAAATTTAGTAAACTTCTAAAGTTAATTTGTCCTGAAAGAAGGGAAGCCGCCATGGACTATCTAGATTTCGGGACAAGTTCCGAGTCCGATGACGGTGATGGGATGTTCTGTGAATTGGACAGGTAAATACACATTAAAATATTTAAACGACAACCATAATAATAATGATACGTTCATCAGTAGGAATACATAACCAGAAAATTCACATCAACACCTATTATTTTCATATTTTCATGCTTATTTCATTTATTTTGTAGTGATGAGGAAGAACGACGCGAGAATAGAGGATTGCTGAGAATGTTGAATCTGCAAGATCCCCCATCAAAAAATCAAAGAAATATTCAAGATTTTGAAGCTGAAATGGAAGCAGAGCTGGACAGGAGGGCTTTAGAAATTGAGGCAAAAGGTGGTATGGAGCACCAAAAATCGCTAAGCAGATCATCATCCAACACATCCCTGAGTAAATCCCCTAGAGCGTCTCCAGTTCCAGGAACGTCACCATCAACAACGGGCAGTTGTTCTTCTGTATCTAAAAAGAAAAGTAGTCTTAAAAGGCAAAAACATTCAAAATCCTCTGCGACAGCAGCAAAAACTGTACGATTTTCTGCACCGGAAGATGCTCCTGCAAATCCTGGCAGTAATGAAGACGATAGTACCGATATCGAAGTGCAACATCAATCCGAAATCAATCAATCAGAAAAGAAGGCAAAGGTTTTATATGATGAGCTGTACTTCGACTCGGATGAAAGTGATGATGAGAAGAAAAAATCCAGTGAAAAAAGGCGTTTTATGACTGATGATGAGCTATTTTATGATCCTTCCTCTGATGCCAAAGATCAAGCATGGATAGATAAGAAAAGAAGAAAGTCTTACGGTGAAAGTACGTCGACGGTGAAAGGGTCAACGAATGAGGCTCCTACACCACAATCCCAAGTTCAAACTGCTGCTTCCAGTTCCAGTTCATGGCCCCCGCTACCTAGCACAGATGCCATCCTGAACTGTCCTGCCTGCTTCACAACAGTTTGCCACGACTGTCAAAGGCACGAGTTATATGTTGGTCAATATAGAGCCATGTTTGTTAGTAATTGTATAATTAACAAGCAAGAGACTTTACGTGTCCCCGAAAAGAAATTGTTGAAAAGAAATCGAAAAAGCAAGAAACAGGGAAATGATCTCGCAGATTTTATCCCTGATTCAAGTACCGATGAGTTTAATCCGGTTGTATGCAAAGTTTGCAAAACGCAGGTGGCAATGTATGATAAGGAAGATGTGTACCATTTTTTTAATGTATTGGCTTCACAACCATAAAAGTTATGTTACAAAGCTACAATGAGAATAATTTGTTACAACAATAAATTTTCAGAGCCATATATTGGCGTCACGTTTACTTTCAATTTAGTTTTGTCAACGATCTTCACACAATCTTTCGGCTGGGCTCACTTCAACAAGACACAATGTCGCCATCACATTACTTCTACTGTTGTGTGCTATTCATAATTAATTCAAAGTAAGTTTTTAACAATGTGGATGAATGATATTGTTTTCAATTAAAGAACTTTAAATATTTTCTCTTTCTCACTAGAAGTAACTCGTATAGATGTTTCAAAGAAATGTTTCAACTATTTTAGTAATAGTAATACATAATAATCTATGTATGATAGTAATACGATCATAGTAGGATCATATCTATATAGAGATAAAGATAATACAAAACGAGTTGAACTGACGTAAGATAGAAGAAACGGAGACAAGTTATGCATATATAATTTAAAGCTTATTTGGACTCATACAAAGTAACTTAGTTTATCTAACATAATATATAAGTGCAAACATACAACATGCAATTTGAAACCTTATGTTTATACGAGAAAACCCAGAGAAATCATGCTGAATTCGAAGATGTGGTGCAAGAATTACACCGTCACCACCCGTTATATAATTTGGAATCTTTCAAGCTAGTGCTCCTCCTACAACAATACACGACGTAATGGACTCCTCCCCTCAGTATTTTTAAGCTTACTTCGTTCACAATATAAAAGATCCAAATCCAAAAGTTCTTTTTATAGCATCCCAGTAATATCTTTCCCAGCCTTCTCTTGTTTTTTCAAAAGCCCTGCAATTATTAATAAAAACTGTTAGGACACATTTGTTTACCCCAATTGTATATTAAATTCAAGGATGGAATAAGTACAAACGTACGATTTTGGTACGCCCGTTTGATTAACTTTTATATCTGTAGAATCCTCTTTCTCTACAATTTTAAATTCGACTTTGGAAAAATGTCCATCAGGCCATTCTTTTAAGCGCCACTCTTGTATAATTAGGTGTGGTTCGTTCTGAAAACAACAAGCCAAAATGATTTAAAAATTATTATCATTTGATGCAAGATATTGTAGCATTAACATAAAATGTAATGTAACACTCTAAACATACCATTTCCAAAATTTTACCATGCACATTTCCCCCAAACATTTCAAAAGTTCCACCTACTTTTGGTTCAATTCTGCCAGAGCCATTGGTAAATGCGCCAAACATCTAAATCATTATTTATTATAATTTTTATTACTTGCATCTTGCATTAAACGAAACAACAGGTAATGTGGGAAAGCATACCTCTGGCCTAGTAAGTGCATTGAATGCTTCGACAGCAGTGCATTTCATAGATGTACTTGACTTCAGGTTACACAACTCGAGTTTAACGGCAGAAGACCTCGAGGTAGAAAGTCCATTCTTATCCGAATCCTGTTTGTAAAAAAAATCATATAAAAACATTTACAATCATGTCCCTGATCAGCAATATTTGCTCTTTCCTATCATCAAAAGGTTTGCTATACCATACCTTTGCAGACTCTAAGCGTAAATCCGACAATTTGCTTACAGATGATGCTACTTGTTCTTTACTGGGTAGAATCATTCCTTGGGTAAATTCTGGTAAAAAATAATCAAAACATAGTAGGATTTTTATCAAAGTAATTAATTAGCATTAGTGTGCTACACTATGAGACAAAATTACATTAGAATTATACTGCAGCAAAATATAAATATAATATTGATAGGATAGGTAAATAGTATTTACTAAATACAAAGACAATAATACCATATTACGATACCTTTTTTCAAAGCGTCTATGTATTCCTGAAGTGCTGCTTTAATAGCTTTTGTTCCCTCAGCCCGCAAAGTTTCCTTCATTATCTGCGCAGCGTTTGACGTATCCTCGGTAAGGAATTGAATCTAAAATTCAAATCAGCCATTAGATAGTCAAGATTCAAGATCTTAAGTATAGTCTGCGGCACATGATTTATACATATAAAAATATATATCATATGTAAAAATTCTTACATCGAGATCATCCACCGTATTTTCATCGCTTAAGTTGGGTATTTCTATACTTCCTTCAATACTTTTCTCCTCTCCTGGAACCTTCGCCTTCCATTTTAATCGAAGTTCCCATTCAAAGAATACTATTATTTTGGCTTTTCTATTATTCGCAGACGCATCTCCATCACATTTCGACATTTCTGCGACCTTACATGTTCCTATACAGTGAACCAATAAGAAAATTGAACTTTAATTGGATGTTACGTTTTGGTAAGAAGTGGACAAACGATGCATGACCTTGATATTACATGTATTTTTTTTAAAGAAGCTTTATCTTTTTTATGGAATTAGTATGGAGAACTGCTTCACAAAATTGTATTTAACTACAACAATATGTTCCGGAATTTGAAATTGTTCACTCGCCAATAATAATAATTATTAACTCGGGGTGGACAATTGATGCGGATGGTGTACTGGCAACAGTTGACAACGTGCTTTTCGCAAAACGAGATAAATATTGAATATTGAGAATTTTCGTTCACGTCTGAGCACACCCTGAGCAAACACTACCACCGATGATACCAGTAGCAGGCTTATCTTGATAACGTTGTAACACTAATTTTGCTGCTGCGAGACGGTAAATTAAATTTTGTGCCTTTCGTTTTATCGGCCTCTCTAGATTTTGTTTTTAATCAGAACTTCTGCCGAAGATAAAAAAGTGCAAAATAAAATCCAGAAATTTCTGCTGGTCTAATTCCCTTTCCAATATCTTTATCACAAAAATTTAGAACTGTGGAATATGAATGAATATCCTTGTAGCCCTCACGATCCATATATCGAAGGACAATTTTTAAAAATAAATTGTGATTGTGATTGGTAATATTAGTAAAAAGTGTTAAACATACGTGCGCTTTGTATTTTTGCCATTCACTACAACTACTAGGCTGCATTCTAAACATCTAAACATTCGCATTTCGCATCATACCAGAAAACATGTGAATCTTCGAGAAAACCACAATAAACGCATAATATATAGTCACCCATCCCAATAGAAATGGACATGTAGCATGTAGTACACACACACGGGCACAACAGTACAGGTAGCCCAGCACACCACACAGCAGAAAATCTCATTCTCAATCGCTCCACCCGCACCCATTAATGTTTCATAAAATATAATACAACGTTTGTCGAAATTAAACATTTATATTTTAACTTTTTTATCATGTCCTGTAATGTAATCATTTAATTTAGCTGTACAACATGTATTAAATAATTAAATTTTGCTTAATATATTCCTGTATTTATAAGTTACCGATTTCGGTTGACAGAGACAGAACTCATTTAATAGAAGAGCGGGCATAAAAACTGGATGAATAATAGAATTTGACAGTAATATATCAAATTGATACAGGTAGACACCGATAGCAAACTGGATTGATTATGGACGCTGTTAAATTTGCTAACTGATGATACTGATATTTGGTTTCAGAAATACAGCATTACATTATTGCAAACGGTAGATTTGAGCCTTTTAATTGCACACGCTTTTTGAGGAAGCGAGCGGAAGTAAC
>JAHZNC010000672.1:0-23891 GCA_027744095.1 Zhuqinia jingwanae | reverse complement strand
CCTAAATTGGTAATATATGAAGTGCATGTTTGAGGCGTATTATTACTGTCGATGAAAGCAGTTCTAAACAAGCATTGTTTAAAATTGTTGTTGCATGATTAAAAAAAAACTATACATTACTATTATGCCTTTAACAAAAATCTTTATAACATTTTCCCCGTTCATTTGCAGCCATGTTAGGTTTGTATTTGCCTACATAAACGGAAAGATGGAAACTATCTCTTTTTGTGCAATTCATTATGTATTTAAAAGATTGCTATTTAGCGTCCTCAAGTTTACTAAATATGTTTTGTTGAAATCATACGTAAATATAACTTTAATGTGCGCATTTGTCCTTTAATTTTCATGGAACAACAAACATATGCTTACAATGCTCACGCCGACGTGTTGTGATTCGTCATTTGAGAAGGTGGAGAACTTGCGTCACTATATAAGGTGCTAATCAGTAAACAGTGAAAACATCCCATAATTATTATTATATTGAGGCTATGAAACATTCAACATTATTTTATCCGCACATATCCAATGATGATACTGATATGAAAATAATTATGATCAGTGAACAAATTTTGTGGAACATGGGGGTGACAAGAGACAACATATTTCCAAATGTTCATGATATGCCATTAAAACTTTATCAATATCAGTCAATCTAAATATTTATGCCTCAGTTTCTCATTACTCAGACCACATTTTTGCCAACAGAAATACAGCATGTATATTTGTATACAATTATCAGTATAATTGATAAAATAAAAACACATTTAAGTAATCAAACAAAACTGTTTTTTATTATCGCTTCCGCATGTTTTTATGTCAGATGGGATGTAGGAGCTTTCGTCAGTCCAAGGTCATCTAATTTTGTTGCATTACATATGTACATTTGAAGCATGCTTGTTTTTTCCACATGTATTACTTTAATCCTTGTTAAATCTGCACTCTGGACCGTTCCAATATATATAACCTCCTGAGTGTAGTGTAATATGCATTTGCATCAGAGGCGTACAAAAGTCTATTTGAATGTAATTTTAGGCGAAGAATGTGTGCTTTATTATTATTTTTGGAAGCAAACATAATGTCTAAAAGCAAATCTATTTGAGTAACTTATTACAGATTCCTTTTCTACATACAAAAGTTCGTTGGTTATAAAAAGGTAAAAAGGGGGTGGAACGAATTAGCCAAAGAAAGCTTGCGGCTACCACACAAAAAAAGTTCCGTGATGTATTTCATGTATTCATTCGCAATTTTGATGCACAATGTGACAAGTCTCAGGACTGATCAAAAGTTATAGCGATATCATTCACTGGTGTCGTCAAGATCGAGAAACGGTAACATTATTCCCCCCAGTAAAGACAAATTTTAATGTATTACGGTGTTAGATCAGGTAATATCTCATATATCTCTGCGTGTCTTGCAAAAGTAAGTACAAAGTAGGTTCCCGTTTCATTTAGTACATCCACTGTGTCACGTGCCATGTCAATTCACGCTGTTTTTGCGTGAAAACGTAAATAACAACGCTGTACATACATATCACGTGAAATTTTGACGAATCCCCTATTTGCTGTGTCGCTAGTAGTTAGTTGATGACTGATGACGGTAGTAATTTTTATTTTTGGAAAAGAAATGTTAAACTGTTAACAAAAGGCTTGGAGCAAGTATTGCAAGCAGAGTTATATAGTATACTAGAGAGTTGATAGAGCTTATAATACTAAATTATTTAATTAGCATTGCTGTTATTTACTTGTGTGCTAAACTGTTAAATGCTATAAATTTTTTTTAAAAAAAGTGTTCAATTACCTACATTATCACATTTAAAAAAACCTATAATACAATATATTGTGGATGATACGAGAAAAAATCAATAAAACAGAATCTATGAATTGGACTTTAGAATCTTAAAATGAATTTCCCCTCCGAGCTAAAAAAAACATACAAGAAACTAGAATGCTATGAGGTGTAAATACTACAAGAAAGGAATTTCACATTTTCATTAAACAACCAATTCGCTGTCACCGACAAGGACTTGTTAAAGTTGGAAGGTCGTTTATGCAGAATGTGATATTTATATACTACACAAAGCTTTGTTGTGTCATAAAAACCATAGTTAATGGGGCATAGTCATAGCATAATGGTAACGTAACATGGGAGTATATGGCAAAATTATGACAATTTGCACATGGAAATGTCCTGTTGTCAATGTCTTTAATTAATTTGTGATATTAATTTAGCCGAACGTCACGTTGGAATGATAGTGAAACGTCAAAAAGTAGAAATAATAGACCTTTGCCATGGTTTCTTAATCGCATAAGTCAATTTGTTAATAACGCCGCCCCGTATGTATGTAGGTATGTATGTTTAAATATGTGAATTTGTGACACACCAGTTTTCCTTAATTGGTATTGGTATTAGTCACGAATAGGGGGGGGGAGACTCTTCTTTCAATTCTTAATCGGGACACATCAGTAAATTATTCAAGATGTGGATAATGAGAAAAATTTGGAGAAAACTGAAGTCCCAATATATCAGATTTTGAATGAAAAATATTTATAAATGGCCTATTCGTTCTGAGTACAACAGCTAAAAATGGCTATGCATGTTTTCATTTCTTAGGACTTTTCCCATTCGTAAATTCGTAATACAAAAATCTGAAATCGTTGCAATAGGAGAATCCTGTATATTGTGTGAAATTATTTTTTGCATGCATGAAAATGATCGGTGGGTTTCACTATCAGTTATGATGCATGCTTTTCAATAAAGGCGTTTCCATTTGAAATGTAACTTTCACCGGAATGAAATCAATGAGATAATAAGCAGGACATTTTTTATTAAAACGTTTAATGTATCTTTCATACTAAATTAACACAAAATATCGTAACAAACAAAAAAGTGTCTTATTCGGTTTGGTTAAGTTTTATTCTTAATGTATCAAATGTACGATGTGTACGAATACGAATGTATATCGTTCAAGGTGAAGGTGGCCAACATCTTACAATCATTTTATGTGCATATCCATACCATCCAGTTTTTATTTAACGACCATGGGCAGCGTATCCTGCGCGAAGATATCCTAGATGTTGATCACGAATAGCTTTTTGCAACTTTAAGATATCCTCTCGTGCTTTAGCGTGTTCGATTGGAACAGGTGGGGCTACGGGTAAAGCACTAACACCTCCAGGTCCAATGGGGCGAAATCCGTCTATATTATTGTGATAAAATACATATTCATTTAAATAATTAGTTGTGCAGAACAGCAAATTAAGCAGCATTTTATTCGACTAGGAAGCACTAAACATGCCAATCCAGAAACTGGTTTGTTAGTAACAAGTCGTTACTACCAACTTCCAGGTAGACTAATCACAATCGATTGATCGATGATCACAATAAAACAAAGTAAACTTGTACCAAATACTACATACCCTTGTCGGCTATGTAATCGACCTTGACAACTTGCCCGAACTCGTCCTTTGTAGTGTACGATCCCTGGTGAATCTGCGAGTACAAGGGATTACTGAAGTGTCCCGTCTGTTCTGACTCCAAGCCATCAGAGGTGGCAGAATAGTATTTGAAATTTCCATCGCCAATATTTGGAGAGATTTCACGATGGGTCTCGTAAATTTTAGGTCTGAGCGTTGACGTCCCCAAAAGGGCTAAAACTGATTGTTGCTGATGTGCCTCTTCCACTGCAGCATCTTGGAATGCGCGTCGCCCATACTGACCTGGACCCCGTTGACGCTGCTGCTGAGCGTCAGTTCCAACGAGGAGAAGGACGACCCCCACCAGTAATGTAATAATCTGAAATTAAATTTGTAATAATCAAATAAAGGAGAGTTTATGCACGTTTACAAAAATTTGCTGACTAAAAAACTTACGTGTGTGTGAGCCATGATGAATGAGAATATAATGAGCAAAATACTTAACCTCTCGATGCTCTACTTGTTGCTAGTTTAGATTTCGGTAGCAATTTGGCTAAAATGTGTAAGGTACCTTAAGGTGTTTTGTTTTGTACATGCATATATAGACAAACATTATAAGACGCTTAAACAATTTTACTTGTGACGATTGTCGATTTCCATTTTGGTATACTCCCAAACGTGATTGAGATCACAACGACGCGACGTCCATTCACAATAATGCATTTGTTAACAATCATTACTAAAAGCTTTACTAGTTGTATAACCGTTTGTTTAGTAATTCTGCATGTACCATTATCGAGATCATTCGTTGTACGCGGACACAGTCCACGTGCATGTACATATTATGTAAAAATCTAAATAAAACAACGTACAAGCAACTTCAACAAGGATATACGACTACATTATTATATCTATGCAATTTTAAATACACCTGCTAATATTAATTTCATCTTGAAGGGAAGACTGCTATTTATACGTGATTGTAATAATATTCACAGGTGTGTGCGTTCGTAAAAAGGACGCAAGCTCCTTATATTTTATTTTGTGCATGAGTAATCGTCGTTATCGCCACCCTTTACTGTGTAGTGATAATGCATGATATGATGTTATTTGTGTGGCGTGGTTATGATAATAAGGCGACTTTACCAGAGTGACACACCCGACGCTGAACTGTATTAGAAACAAAATTCCAAGTACATACATACGAACAATAATCATAATTATGAATATCTATAATTCTCATCATCATCATCATATCATACATAAAAAGAATGTGAGAAAAGTATACCTACCTATATATATAGGATTGGATTATTGTTGAGTAAAATGAAAGGAACGCGATGATTCATCTTATAGCTACTTTTATTTTTTGCATGTAAGTTCAGCTAGCGCGTTTAGGAAGTTTATTGTGTATGCAAAAAAAACAAGCGTTCTTTATTGATGATGCTGTAGCTCTATTTATCAGCTCTGTATTTATTTGCCCCATCATTGGTGGTTTATCCGTAGATTGTAGTGTATTAGTTTAACAGAATTTATATATTTTTCTTTATTCTGAATTAATTTGATGATTTTGATTTTATTAGTATTAATGCATGTCAAAATGTTTAAGTCATTGGAAGATTGTGCAATATGGGCGAATGCGAATGCAAAATAAATAAAGTGCGTTTTTACGCACAATTTATTAAAAAATCATTTACATATTTACATACATAAAATTCCATGAACCAATCCATTATTTTGGTTTTGTTCGAATGCGAATGTAAAATAAATAAAGTGCGTTTTTACGCACAATTTATTAAAAAATCATTTACATATTTACATACATAAAATTCCATGAACCAATCCATTATTTTGGTTTTGTTTCTTGATCAGTGACATGTCGAATAAACACAAAATTTTCTAAAACTGGTTGTGGCGTCTCCTCGCCCAAGTAAGAGCAACCTATTGCAAGGACAGACCCACAGGAGCTGAACGCCAAGGATGAAATTCCTGTAGGATAGCGGTGAAACTGGCATAACCTAATGTGGATGAATCAGATAGATTAATGAATTAATCAGATTCGATTCTATATTATTGGACTTTATTAACACTTACCTCTTTTTATTAAACGCATCCCAAATGTTACAGTGCGCGTCTGACCCAGCTAAAATAGCAATAATATCATATTAGGGAATTGTTATGTAAAAAAATATTAATTATTATGTAATTTTTTTTATTATAAGGCCTCTTCCTGCCCTGTTGGCACAACTCACCAGTGGCAAACGTACTGTTAAAGAAAAAGAAAAATTCAAAAAATTAGTGTTAAAGTTACAAGGTTAAAACTTGACCTATTTTACTTTTTATTAACCTGTGTTCCGGGTGAAAACTGATGGCGTTTACGGGATAAATGCATTCCATGCCTTGTTCTTTAATTCTATGGCATTTGAAAGCATACTTCTTCTTTTGGACTTCCGGATCAGGATCAAGATATTCCACTGCCACACGACCTAAACACAAATAAATAAATAAAAATAGTTTTAAATTTTTAAGCTTAAGTGGTATTAAATTTTACTACCCTTTAAGATCACTGACCTTCAATGCTGCTGAGAATATAACCCTACAACAGAAATAAATTCTTATAAGAACAACAGAATAGAATATACATATTTTTATGTCGGGGTAAAGTGATTTTTAATACCTGCTTGTTCGGGAAAATCCTAACGCAACGGGTTTGGTATTTTAATAGGGACTCCCTCGTCTGGAACGGTTGACGCATATCTCTCAAATCCCAAACAATGATTTTTCTCGCGCTAGTCGCGGCGATTAGCATCTCATCTTTAACACTCATACTGTAGACCTGCATATAGTTTTTTTTAAATTAATTACAAAGATGATTATTATGCCTTATACGAATCAGATTATCGCGTTTAATAAATATATTACACTGTCTTGTTGCGAATGTATTCCAATGGGACCTTGTGACCTTGCATCCCATAACTTGAGGAGTGAAAAAAAAAGAGTTGGTAATTTGGAAAAATTATTTTATTTTAACCACGGAATTTTATAATTTAAGAATCCCATGTTGACATGAAAAAGTTAGCATGTAAACTTTCTGCGTCAGACTAGCATGGACTTATCATTGAACTAAATCGTGTGTATAAATTTTTGGCCCTCAAAATGTGCATGTATTCTTAAATTATTATAAATCCCATGGTTCATCAAAATATAAATGTCCTTGTTTATGAACCTTAACTAGCCCATCCCAACTTCCAGAGGCAATGATATTTTTATCTTCACTAAACTCTACACACCTTATGGCGTCGTCATGTCGTCCTACTGTATACTCTAAAATTAAAAAAAAAAATCAATTTAATCAATCTATGATCTACGCACAGTACATTTTGTTTAGTCAGTCCACAATCGCTACAAACTTTACAGGCTCAAAATTGTTAAAATTGCCTAGGTTACGGTACAAGTCTTTATAAACAATTTATGGGATTGTGATTGTAGACGTGTAGTTTTATGTAATTATTGTTGTAGTTCTTACTTTGATCTCCAGTAATGTCGCAACTGATGAGAGTACCATCCAAAGCTCCACTGAATACTTTGTTGGAATCCTAAGGAAAGTGATTTTCATAAATTAAACCTGCAGCTGTCAATAAAATTCCTATATAAGACTTACAGTCATTAGGGTATCCAGAACTGGAGACTGATTATGAGTATATTTCGTCCTGATGACATTTCCCAAAGCGTCATATATACGCACATAGGAGTCCCAACTTGATACCAATAAAACGTAGGAAGTTTTTGGTGCAAATCGAACTGACGATATCGCGTCATCTGTTAAGATTATCATCAGAGTTATTATAATTAATCATAATGATAAAAATAATATATTAGATTACCTGGTGGATTTTTTAATTTATACTCCGATCTAGAAACTTCCGTCATTTTTTTACGCCAACAATAATTATTATCAAAACTTTTTCCAAAAAATATTCCGGTCAATAAATTCAATCAAACTACTTTTATTGCTTTTGCAGTGGAATTGTTATTCATATAATTTTACAAAAAAAATTTTATGCAATAAAAAATACATAAAATCTTTTAACAAAAATTGCAGCAGAGCAATTCTGTCAGAATAGTAAACAATCTACGGAGAAACCGCCAATGATGGGGCAAACAAATACAAAAAATAATGCATACCCGTCATAATGTCTTTGTTCCAATCACCCGTGTAAATGAATAAAAAAGGTAAAAAATTTAATAAAATTGGGCAAAAAATCTTTTGTTTTTTACTTGAGAAAAAAATATATGCGGAAACCGCAACAATTTGCTAAAGTTTTATAAAGAAAAAATTGAATTTTATTTGATGTATCCATAATATCCAATCCATCATAAATATATAACATGATCCATAGGTTATAGGCCATAGACAAACTTTTGTGAAGGACAAATATGAGTTCCCGACGAATGTTTTAAAACATAATTTTGCTAATCATCATATATGCAGAAATTAAAGATGCTGCAAGTGGAACGATGAAATGAAGTCAAAAGTCGATTTGTTCAATACACTTTAATATACCCTGTTGAATTATTACAAAAAGCATCCATTGTTTACTTCAGTTAAAGTTTCTCAAATATGCATAAGAAATTTTATTTTTAGCATAATTATATAAGTATTTTGGGATGGGAAAGACCTCACACTATTACCATTTTCATTGCTTCCTCTGGGGATATGAGTTAAAAATTTATTTTATGTTACTTAAAAAAAGCCCCACTAGGGTTAGCGTTAGCACTGAATTTTAAAACGCATACCAAAAAATTATTTAATGGAAATATATTTTGTTTGTGATGGTTCATAATCCCCCTTCTAAATCTCAAGAAAAAAAGGGTTGGCTGGCCAAGGTGTTGAATGTTGATGCATTACCCCTTACTTCTCCATTTGCTATGCTACTTCTTTGTATGCATTCAGTTGCAGTGTACTGGTCACATGACACGTGGCCACGACCGGGGTGGCATTTACGAACAAGTATGTACTGTATTAAGCCATATGGATATCAATTCACTTTTAAATGAAGGAAAACATTTTGATCAATTCACCCTCTCTCTCTCTCTCTCTCTCTCTCTCTCTACAACCACAGCCAACACAATAATAATAGGTAAGGTAATTTCTCATTTAGTTTTTAAGACTTTTACATGCATGAAATATAATATACCTACTAAAGTTTACTGTTGTTGACTGTACAACTCGTAGGGTACACATACTATCTCGACGGGTATATGCATGCAGGCAAAAAAATCCATATTTCTTAACCAACTATTTCTGCACAGTAAAACTAGTAAAAGGCAGCTAAAAAGTTATAAATATAACTACATAGCTTTAAAGTACTAAAGTTTGTGTACAATACCGTTGTTAATAAAAGGCTACATTTAGTTGGCAACTTTATTTGATAAAGTGTTATAAAAACTACCTTCACCTGTATAGCATTTTTTGCATTGTTGTTGAATCTCTTCTGTCCTCATTAACAGGTCACCAGCAGCAGTACTTTGCAAGGTAAGATTACTGTCAAAAAAGGCATTTTGAAAATACTGTTGACGTAAAACATCAACAGGTTCCGTTGTGATTGTGATATTGCGAAAGGTCGGGTATAGTTATAAAGTTAACGATTTAGTCTGGATTTTTAAAAAAACATTTCATCACAATATTATGATAAAAGAGTTTTATCACTTTTTTTAAAAAGTATATGAGCTTTGAGCTACTTTTGAACGGAGGGAGAATGTCAATAGAGGACTAAAATTGTCTGCCAAAGACAACATAACTACATAAATGTTGATAAATTTAAGCATTCACTGCGTACATGGTCAGTTAAAAAAGAGTAATTAAAAGGCGATAAAGAGGCGGACCCATTTCAATACAAAATACATATATACTGTACAAGCTGTATCTGCATGCGTTAATCAGTATTTATTATATAAAGTTAGTTTAGTTTGTGGGCCCATATGCTAAGTGCAATGAATGGCATTTTTTGATTGGTTTTGAGCATTTGTATATGATTTTAGCTTTTTTCTAATTTAAGGCCGTGTTAAATATTTTATTTTATATATTGGGTGTAAAAATCTATTGTTTTTTTTAAATTCAGGTAATAGCTTAAAATTTGTATTCAGCTCTCAATTATTATATACTGAACAAAAGGCGGTTAGCGGATAACATCCACAGCTCTCTAGGTAATATATTTGAAATTATCTAAATCACTTGAAACGGTTTCTGCCGTCTCTTAAGATAACATGTAATAATATTTTTCATTAAAGTAATAATATTTCATATTTATTTTGCCTGATTTTGCTGACTTTTTTTACAGATCCCCATCAGTACATATCGCGTTAAAAATGGCAGATTTGGAGGACTTTTTCGCGAAACGAGATAAAAAGAAATCATCCAAAAAGAAATTTGACACTGCAGATGATCTTGCAAAAGTATTGGATCAGAAGGTGAAAGATAAAAAGAAACTTGAAACCGGTAAAAGTACATTTTTGCCAGAAGGAGGCCGACAAAGTCCTGGTCCAGTGGGTAATTTGTTAATCTCTTTGTTGAAGAATTAATAATTATTGTTTATCAAAGGATATTATTATTATATTTATAAATTTTTATGTTTGCATAAATAGCTACCTGTCGGCGACGATGATGAATGGATCGAAGCAGAGGAGAAAAAACCAGACTTTTCAAACTTGAAAATTCAGGAATTGGTGCTGGAAAGTGATGAAGATGAAGATCCCAGTCAAGAGGGTCAAGAAGATGGTGATGGCACAAAGGAAGGACCTAAAAACCAGACTTTTCTAACTTGAAAATTCAGGAATTGGTGCTGGAAAGTGATGAAGATGAAGATCCCAGTCAAGAGGGTCAAGAAGATGGTGATGGCACAAAGGAAGGACCATGGAATAAAAAGAAGAAAGATAAGGCAAAAGAGGAAGAAGAAGCCAAAGAAAAATCATCTGAAGAGCCAAAGGAAGCTGATGAAAGTAAGCCTGTTGAGGAGGAAAGCGAGGAGGCTCCGAAAGAACCGGAAAAAGAATCCGGTGATAAATATGTTCCACCATCTCAAAGACGACAGCAAGAGGGGGCAGGACCGGCTTCTACAGCTTCTGCTTCCACTCCTGTTGTTCCTGCTGCTGCTGCTGCTGCACCACCAAGTACATCAGCATATGTGCCACCTAGTCGTAGGGGTGCTTCTGCTGGAGGTCCTAGTGCCACATCAGGTAAGATTCATTAACTTTCACGGTCATGTGACTAACTTATATATCTATTATTAAAAGCCATTCGCACAGCTTAATATTTAAACAACTGTTCTTTTTACAGGTCCAGTGATCAAGAAGAAAGGTGCACCAACATTGGGAGACGAAGAATCTTTCCCTAGCCTAAGTTGAAGTACATAGTCCGTTAAGAGCTAAATATCCAGAGAGTCGCCAATATAAATTCAAAATATTTTATTTGTCGTCGAGCCGTCATAAGTAGACTATCAACATGCAAGCAAAGAAAACTTCATTAAACTAAAGGTCCAGTCCAGATTTACAGAAGAACAATATTTAAGGATACATTATACACATTTCACACCATGCACTGGCCATAATTAGCTAAAGCCTACAATATCATAGTCCATTTTTGGACGGCGCTCATTCATCTTTTACAACTGTCAGTGTAGTAAAATAAGTCTACTTCATAGTGTTTTGTGGATACATTGAAAGAGCAGATTAACAATTAGATGGATAATTATTATTGTTATCATGGTATAAATGAACACAGTTAGGATATTGGATGATAACAATGCAGTTATAAAACCTAAAAAAACAGAGTCAATATTATTGTCATTTGGAGTAACATTTTATGGTTATTTAGTGCTTAGTTGAAGTGAAAATCTTCAACGACTACACACACACACCACACACCATTCATTACTGTGACAAATTTTTTCACTGATATTCTTTTTTTTTAATAAGAAATGACTTTGACTGCTATGCAATCGACTGTTTTTACATAATAAAAATATATTGTTCAAGAATAATTTATGAGAGAAAAATAGAAAAGAAATTTCATCATTAGCAGTTAAGGTTAAAATTTAATTCTTCCAATAAGCTTACAAATCAAATATGATCATGGGAGAAATAAGGATATAGGTAATATAATATATTGATATTGAACTCCATTTTCTCAAGTACCACAATATTATGCATGGTTTAAAAATGGAATATAGAGGGTATATATTTGGAATAGTACGAAATCTACATATAATTTACTATTCAACAAGAAAATTGTATTATGGGATTAAAAAATTAACTAATATTACAGAAAGCAGGTTCTTGTCTTGTCATTGTTTGAGACAAATGATGTGAATTAATGAGGTAAAATCTTTTGATATATAAATTAATGTAAATAATGTCAAAAGAATGGGGCCTGTACATATTAGTAATCAATTTATCGGAATTTTGCATAATAATGATGCATTATTATATGTAATGAAGTTATTACTCAACGATTGCCTCAAAATATTGTACAGATGACAAGAAAAATAGATGCTAAACCTCTATTTCTTGCTGTAATAATAACCAGCACTCATTTATAATAAAAATATTTGTAATAAAAATAAAAACAAGATATTTCGAATTCCGCCGATGTATAAAATTTAGTGAAAGGTATTATTTTTTAGCTGTTTCATCCAATGAACTGAAAATGGGACACAGTGCGTAATGACTACATTTTTATACTTTTATTGATTTAATGTTTTTATTCCAATGATATATGACAAAGCAAAAACAGACAATTTAGGCTTCGCAGCTTTAAGTATGTAACTCGTAATTTTATATAAAGAGCCAGCGATGGCGATACAACATGAACAAATTATATACATTTTACTTTACTCTTTTTTTGTTTCTCGTTGATGATCATATTATATCACACATATGTCGCTTACCAAAATGAAGAGACAAATTAAAACTTCAAAAAACTTCTAAAAAATAATTCTCATATAACAGTCTACATTAAACATTAATTTGAAATACGTGGTAGAATGATTAAAGAATATAGATCAATTCTGATAATTGATGGTATGTGGATGGTTAAGAGTAAAATAGTATATGCACACATCAACTTTATCATTTCATTTTATAATAATTTTACATCAAAAGTTTTTAATTCATTGTATACAAAGTACTCAATCAAGTTGAATGACAGCACATTATTTTATTATAAAGTGCGTTGTTTCTAACGTCTAGTTGTTGAAGTACTGGATGAACTTGAGGGCACAACTGATGTTGTAGAAAGCCCAGATGCAGACGTTGTTTGTTGGCTACTTCCACTAACAGATCCGGAGCTGGAACCCGCCGTCATTTCCAGTTCCACTAGTAGTGGAAAGTGGTCACTAGGAATACTTGGATGAGGAGCTCCTACAACTTTGGTCTCCACCAACCACTGGGGATCCAAAGGACCCAAAAGTCCCAGTGGTGTCATATTAGGTTTTGAGTAGAAAATATAATCAATGATTCCTTTAAAATCGAAGGTGTAGTTGGTAAACGGCATCACTTCAGCGCTGTAAGCAGTGCTCAGTCTGAAAGCATGTGTGTAGTCTGTTGTTCGATCAGCACTGTATGAAATTCTTTGCAAGCATGATTTGTAACCCAAATCTTTAAAGTCTGGATGTTTTGCAGATATCCGGGATGTTTGTAAAAATTCTATTACACCACTTTCTGGTAAGCTGTTAAAGTCACCACACAGCAAAAGATGAACCTTATCAGACGGAGTTTTACCAGCAGAATTTGCGTTTGGTCTTCCATTCGCGCTCTCATCGGCGATGAGACGCAGCTCATGCATCAACATCATGGTCTGTACCAGTTTTACGTCACAAAATTCAGGATCCCAATGAATATGCTACATTACAAAAACAATTCAGTTGTTCAAACATTAGTATCGAATTTAAAAAAGAAGATGTCAGTTAAAGATTACAAAAATAAAATTTCATTAGAAAGAAAGGAAACATACTGAGGTGCAGACAAGGATAGGTTGTGCATATCCATGCGGAACTCCATTATCCCACGCTTCTATCCTAGTTTCCAGCAAAGCAGCCAGGCCGATATTATCTTTTTTTAAACATAAAATCAACATATACATGTACACAATACTGATAATTTTTTTTTGAATTCTCCTTGAAATGAACGGAGACGAAGTATTGCTTTCATATGCTTGTACGCATCGAAAACTTGGAGATTCACTAGTTTTCCTATTTCTGATGGAACTTTGGTTAAGCTGTTGTCATTAACATAAAGGTGGGTCAAATGTGTTAGATCAAAGAGTTGCGGTGAGATGTTGCGAATGTTTCCTGTGATTATAAAAAAAATCCATTTAATAATTATTCTATCTAGCGATTGACCACTTAAATCACTCTTATGAACCTGTCAACTCCATTTCAGCCCAAAAGCTTCGCTTTCCCGCAGCCGCATCCTCTGCACTCATGATGGTATGAGTGCGTTTAGGATTCGAACTGCTTGGACCTGGTTGTCCCATTCCTTGACCAATGTTATTTGGGCTCGGTGCCGCCGAGCCCCCTCCAGTTGGATTTCCAGAATCTTTTATGGTCATAATTTTGCCTTGTATTTCATCCACGCCTCCTAAATTTCCCTTCAGTAGAGTACGTATACCCTATCTTAGCTGCTTTCAAATTCTCAGCATTATTCCTAAACAAACAAAATCAAAACCCCATAATTAATTACCCGAATACCAATAATACCACAACACAATTAATAATAATAATTGTGGTATAACCATTAATAATTAATCCTTCAGATGACTCCTTTAAATCTCCATGAATAAAGAAATCAAACTTACTTGTCCAACAACTAAAAACTCTTGCGTCTTTACTAAACAACTACTTTAACCAACAGCTGACAGCAGAATATAAATGGATAACCTCTTATTCCTTTCACGACCCCAATATCAAAGTTAATACGCCAAAACTGGTAACACAGCTGACGTATTAACTTAACACATTTTCCCAAATAATTTGTAAAATGACAGAAAAAGTTAAAAGAGATCCTTATAATATTCTCCTTCTTCTTCTTCTTCTTCACCAAAGCTATATTACTATAAATATTAAAGACGAAAAAGTTTGAACAAGCAGAAACAAGAAAAAACAGAAAAAACAAGCAATCACAATGCCAAATGCAAATGCAATGTTGTTAAAGTTGTTGTATCATAAGCAGGACGAGAAGAGAGCAAAAAAGCATTTGTTGTTGTTGTTTTTTTGTGTGCATTTGTAGGATATTGGATCATTGTGTATATTACGCATAGTATGTATACATTGTTTACGTAAAACATTCGGTACAGAAATACAAAAATATTCTCTCACTTGACCCCAAAACAGCTTTCTAACAATGGCGGCCAATTCTAACAACGCCGTTTTACTCATAAGAGAGTCTTCTGACTTTATACCTGTTTGTTTTGGTAATTTACGGTTTATTCATTGATGAATGAAAAATGCATGGGGAATATAAAAGTATTTACATCTGCGTAGATCAAACATCATCATCATCACAAAATCTGTCACTGCCACCCACGCATAATAATAATGATCATAATCAGTGATTTGTTGATTTTGTAGGATTTCTTTCTTTTTATACTAAAATCGACTATTACTTTCTTTGTTGAATTTTTATAGTTTTATAGAAGTTTTAATTGTCCTATAAATAGAAATAGAATATTATAGAGTTTAGTGGGTTTTTTTAAATCCTTTAATCAGCTTTTGTTAAAATTACAAAGACACCTGGGTTCACTGTATTTTTGGTGCGTGTTTACTCTTTTGTATTTTGATGATTTTGTAAAGAGTTCTTTTAAAGTGTTGATAAAAGAGCGTTACGTTTGTTACGTCGTTTTTAATTGCACGTGTGTGAATCGTGAATCCTCTTTTTTACCCTCTGGTGATTATAGATGTGTCATATTAATCTGAAGTGACATGTCAAAGGGTGAAATGAAGAATCCTGTGAAATATACCCGAGTGTAAAATTCTGCAAGGTACGTGAGTTTTGAATAAGAGTACGTAGTATATAAATGTCAGTCAGTGCCAGGACAAGTGGTCAGCATGACATAATGGAAGAGAAAAGTTTGGCTTGTCGCCCTTGGGAAAGGATATTTTAGGAGACGGTGGGTGGTGCTCTTTTGACGAAGCTATAGGATTGTATAGGTATTTTAGATACGCTCCTGTCATTTTCATTCATGATTGCCCATGCGTGTCTTCATGATATCTGTGTATTTAATTTAAACACTTTACTGAGGAAATGAGGAAATACAACGGAAGTAGGCA
The DNA here is from genome assembly GCA_027744095.1 of Zhuqinia jingwanae. Taxonomy (NCBI): domain Eukaryota; kingdom Metazoa; phylum Arthropoda; class Collembola; order Entomobryomorpha; family Paronellidae; genus Zhuqinia; species Zhuqinia jingwanae. The sequence goes on along the minus strand of JAHZNC010000672.1, from coordinate 8,155 downwards.
TTCCACGGTCCATACGCATACAAATATGCCAATATCACATCACTCTAATCACTCACTCAAAGTTAACTTGTCTGGTATTGCCTTTGCTTGAACTATAGCTTAAACATCAAGCTACAGTTGAACGCTTTTGCTCATAATTGAATTAGCTGGCATTAATTTATTTTGTAATCAATCAATAATAAAGTGTGGCCAGGCCAGGTACATCGTTAAATTGTAGGGGGAAATAAATAAAAATAACATGACAATAATAGGTATATAGGTTTTGTGCTGGTTTGGCAAGCGATTTCTCAAGCGATGCATTGTTTACTATATTTAAATTTGCATACAATTTAGAAGCAGCGTTTTTTTAAAATTAAGCTATCAGCTATACTATGCTATATCGAACGTCTGCTGAAATGCAGTAATGAATTTTATGAGAGGCAAGTTAGATGGTAAAAAGGTTAGTTTCTTGCATGACTCTTGTTTTGATTCACGTTCGCATACGAACTTGCTCCCGTTGTCCGCCTACTACATCATGCTTCAGTTCAGTTCAAAATTCACACCTGCATAGTTTTTGTTAACATTGTCCTACTAACAAATATATTACATGGCTATATATGATTGTTTAAAAAAAAATTAGAATTCTATGTGGGTTTGTGTTATTAAAAATGTTTAAGAGTTCAAATGCCTGAGGCGCATATGTAATCCCTTATATGGAACGGCCATAAAGTTCGTTGCACAGATAAGCCCACGCATGTTTTGCAATGTATACTTGCTAAATGCAAATGCATAAACCACCTTATCCATTATGATTATAGTATACATATTATAAGTAAGGTGTTCTTATGTTTTGCTTCTTACTGATATAATGTTCAAAAAGAATGTTTGCTAAAACACTAAAAGTATATACTATATTATTTAGTTCAGTAATCATTCATTATTTCTCACCCCGTTGTCAAGAACGGAAGGAATATTATTTTGTCTGTACATGTTTCAGTTTACCCCTGTCGGTTTTCATTTCGCCAATTTAATTATTTGGGCTTGGGCTGTATCTATAGTGATTTATTTTTTAGTGATTGACCTCCAATCCACATATTTCTATCCACATATTTTTACTTTATTCTTTTGCTGTTTACTCATTCATATACTCAGTTCCATAGCTCCAACGAAACTGCTATTTTTATACATATTTTGCCGATTTTGCCTAATAGTTTTTGTGTTGTGTAATATCGCATTTTTTGTGTGATGCCGGATGCATGTTTTACAGTTAAAAAAAACTTGTGTGACAAGCAGTTATTTAGTTATTTTTAATTTATTGTAACACTGTATACATAAATTTGTGTGCTTTTGTTAAATTTTTAGTTACGCGTATTGACTTTTACTTCATTTTGTCCCGCCTATCGCATTAAGTTGTCTCTAGTAAAAGCCAATCTTTCGGATATTTCGTGTGCACTACGGTAGTTGCATAGAACTTATCTCAAGATGTCAGATTTTAAGCCAATAGATGACCAGAGCCAAACCAACCCGCAGATAAAACTACGTAGTTCTGATAGCTCTGAAGGAGATAAACCAATTTTGATACCATTAAATGCCAATGCTAATGTAGGAAACAATTCGGGGCTTTCCACCACCGATGTGGGACACCAATACCAAATTAAGACAAATAAAAGTTCAGACGCCAACGGAAATCTTAATCCTCCGGGGGAGCATGGAGCAACTAGTATGAAGAAACGGTCAAAAAGACCAACAAAGCCTTCTCAAGCAGTTCTATTAGCTAAACAAAATGCTCAGATGAAAAAGCGTACTGTCCAACCTGATGTTCAAATCATGATTACTGATCACCTTCAACCGGTTAGTGAATACATTTCGTTTGTAAAAAAATGTGTTGTTATATAAATATTTTGCATTTTCATAAAATGTAATGCAAGTGGATGTTTAATAGGCACGTGATGCCAAAGACAATGTCAGGAAACCTTCAGGGGTTGTATACGATTTAAGTATGCTCCAGCACCGATGTTTATGGGACCCAAACTATCCTGAGAAACCCGAAAGACTGTCTTCAGTCATTTACAGGTACTTGCCAACATTTTATGTATGATTTTATGGTGTATATGAGGTTAAGTGTAAGTCTCAATTTTCCGCTGATTTCAAGGTATATTTAATTTCTACTTACGGTATTGTAGATGTGAGGAACTTGGACTGTTAGCCAGAGTAAAACATATTGAACCACGTTGCGCCACCAAAACGGAAATACTATCAGTCCACCCTCTGGAACATATTGAAAAACTTCAGCGAATTTGTGAAGGGGAAAACTCAGCAGTTGAAGATCTAGAACGACATGCTTCTCAATACGATGCTGTGTACTTTCATCCCACAACTTACAACTTGTCATTACTTTCGGCCGGGTCAACCATTGACTTGGTTAATGCCGTGTTGGATGGCCAAGTTCAGAATGGGATGGCAATTATCCGACCTCCAGGTATAAAGTAGTTGTATAGTAGTATTATAGTTACTTTCTTTAATTAGTTATGAATTTGAAAGAAATTCAGGAACTTAATTATATTTGTATTGTAGGTCATCATGCAATGAAGTCTGAGTATTGCGGATATTGCTTCTTTAATAATGTCGCAATCGCAGCTAAAAGAGCTTTGGACAAAGGCAAAGCGTCCAAAATATTAATAGTTGATTTTGATGTTCACCATGGTCAAGCAACTCAACAAGCGTTTTATAATGACCCAAGGTAATATATTATGTATATACAGAAAACGTTTTCGTGGTGGGCCAAGGGTGGCTTACTTTGTGGAAAAACACCGTACTAATCATACTGTATTTACTCGTTTCAATGAATTTAGGGTCCTGTACTTTTCGACCCATCGATTTGAACACGGGATGTTTTGGCCAAATCTGGAAGAATCCAATTTCAACTACATTGGATCTAGTGACGGAGTTGGATTTAATTGTAATGTACCTCTGAATAAAACGGGAATGGGAAACACAGATTTTCTCACAATATGGCATCAACTTTTATTGCCGCTGGCATATCAGGTATAGTCTAAAATTGTGTGTTTGGTGAAAGGTGAAAATGAGAGCGTGTTGTAACCGAAATTCCGTAATGCTTTAATACGTAATAATAAATGTTCTCGTTCAGTTTAATCCAGACCTAGTTGTAGTATCTGCCGGCTATGATGCTGCTTTGGGATGTTTTGAGGTATTTTCCGCTAAAATATTAAGGGGGCAATGCTTGGTGGTTAAAAGTTTACAATTTTGTGAATTCTCACAGAAGCTGAAATAAGGCTTGATTACTCCGATTAAAATCAGGCAAAAAAGTGTGTTGCATGCTTAATGGCGTGAATAGTGAATAAATGAAAAAAGATGAAAAGTTGTAGACAATTATTACCAGAAAATATTGAGTTTTTGTTGTTTTGTAAATAACTCAAACGTTTGCAGTTCTCGCCGGATCTCGTCCTTGTTTCTGCCGGGTTTGACTCTGCCTTGGGCGATGAGAAAGTACTGGAACTTTTTTAAACCAAGTGTTTCCCCTCCTTGATATTATTATTTATTCATTTTGTACGTACATTTTCAAATTGTGCGTGACGCTCCTGATACTATTTATATAAAAATAGGGAGAAATGGAGGTTACACCTGCATGCTATTCCCACCTTATTTCGCCTTTAATGGGTCTAGCAGGCGGAAAAGTGGCAGTCATTTTAGAGGGAGGATACTGCTTGAAATCTCTGGCTGAAGGGGCTGCTCTCACTTTAAAAACCTTATTAGGAGATTCGTGTCCCACGATTGCTCCTACGTCAAAACCGACTGATGAGTAAGATGGCATGTAATATACATGTGTATATAACTTCTTAGTGTACAATTTGGTCGATATGATGTGCAATAATTGGTTATAACTTATTTTATTTTAGGGTAGCTGATACTATTTTAAACGCCACCTACATGCTAAAGTCAAAATGGTCATCCCTAATTGGCCAAACGCACGTGGATGAAGGCGAGGAGAAAATTAAAATAGCCCAGAACAGAGTCCACATTCCGAAAGCAGAGTACCTGTGGACGCTTCAAAAACAGGAAGTTTTCGAAACACGAAATTGTTACCCGGAACAAGCATCTGAAGTATCAAAAGCACTCGATGAGCGGTTAAACCAATTAATGCTCACAACAAGTTTACTTCAGCCTTCTCATCGAGTCGCCATTGTGTACGATGATTTGATGCTCAAACACAGAAATGCAGCAGAACCGTGAGTAGCTAGTTGTTGAATTTATCGCCGTAATTATTCATGTAACACGTTCTTTGCGAGGTAACACATTCCAATCTTTGTCATGATATTAGTGGCCATCCAGAAAGACCTGAGAGAATATCTAACATCTTTGCATGTCACGGTGACTTTGGATTGCTAGAGAGATGTCAGAGGTTACAGTCCCGTGAGGCAACAGAGGAAGAGCTTTTACTTGTTCATGCAGAAGATCATGTTAGAAAAATGAAAGGAACGCAAACGATGTCAAATAGAGATCTTCACAGATTTAAAGAGAACTTTAATTCTATTTATTTCAATAATAATTCCTACCAGTGTGCTTTAGTTTCGGCTGGATCCATTTTACAAGTAAATATACTATCACATATCATATCTTATCGACACTTTAGTCATGATGACACGAATAAGGGTTTTTGCATAGTGTTGGTATGAATGACCATGTGATTGCATTGTTGTTTTCAGGTTGTGGATTCCGTAGTTAATGAACAAAGCCGATCTGGTGTAGCAATAGTTCGCCCCCCAGGTTTGCCTTGCCATGTGGAAATTTTTTCTGTTCTTACGTTTCTTCAAATACCACATCACATATATTAAATTACATGCTTGCGTTTTGTTTGAATACATTTAGGACACCATGCTGAAATAGATGAACCTTGCGGGTTTTGCCTTTTCAATAATGTGGCTTTAGCAGCAAAGTATGCCTTAGAGAATCATGGCCTGAAAAGGTAAACCACTTACAAATTACAAAACGGTCCTCTTAAATTTTGGCTTTTAGTCATCTCAAAGGTTATCTTTATTAGACGGGAATAATTTTTTTTCTGGTAGAATTTTAATATTGGATTGGGACGTTCATCACGGAAACGGAATTCAGCATATATTTGAAGACGACCCAAGAGTGCTTTACATCTCTTTGCACCGTTACGATTATGGAGGCTTTTTCCCATGCTCAGATGATGCAAATTATGACAAGGTTGGAAGAGGGAGAGGAACTGGTTTTAATGTCAATATCCCATGGAATAAAAAAGGGACGGGTGACACAGAATACTTAGCCGCCTTTCTGAATGTCGTAATGCCTATTTCTTATGAGTACAATCCGGAATTGGTTTTCGTCTCGGCTGGATTTGATGCTGCAAAAGGGGATCCGTTGGGAGGTAAAAAATATTGTGATTAGTTAATGTGTTTTCATTTCAATTCGAGTTTTAAGAAGTTGCGTTATAACTATAACATTTAAGTAGTACATAGTGCATGTTTGAAAGTTTGAATTACTATTCCCATTTCATTGACTTCATACTGTTATATGAGCGTCTATATTTGTGTGTGTATACCTGCGCAAACCTATCCTAGTAAAATCCAACGAACAAAGGTGCGTGATCTGTGTGATATAGATGATGGTTGGATGGTCATGGTTCTATAGGTATCTATTCTCCTAGATTACATCACAAATCGGGATTCCCAATGCATTGCAATGGTAAAAAAAAGTTACATTTTGGTCTATTTTTCTAAAACCTTCAATCAGGCCATGCTTGTTAATTCAAAATTTAAATGTAAAACATGGAAAAATTGTACTCTACGCACGGGAGAAATTTCATCCATATTTATGTATAACCACACATAGCAGCGCTTGAGGAACAACGTTGTTAAAGGATATTACATTCATGATCGATCACCATCAATCTCCACGTTAAATTATTAAATTATGCCCTATTTTCTATTCGATTTCAATAACCGAGAGAATAATATGAACGCACAGACGGACCAAGATGGGTATATAGTTGATATATAATGTGATGATGATGATGAATCCATGACACACTCAATGAGTATTGCTGGGTATATTAGGATTTAGGATAGTAGAACGAGCATGCAAACATGCAATCCCACTCAAATAGAAGCAAAAGTAAACAGTAGTATACTTTTTATCTCTCATACAGGTTGCAAAGTAACTCCCGAAGGTTACGCTCACATGACTCATATGCTCTCTTCTTTGGCCAACGGGCGCGTCATTGTAGCTTTAGAGGGAGGCTATAACTTGACAGCTATTGCTTATTCCATGACAATGTGTACAAAAGCTCTCTTAGGAGATCCCATACCAACTCTGAACCTAAAAGATGAAATAGATCCCGTTGCCGTAGAATCTATTCGTAATGTGCTGGATACACACGCCGAATACTGGTCAGTACTGAAGCCATTCCGCAAACAATTCCCATTTAAAACAAATCTTGTACCTGTCGGAAAGTACTCTGGTGAAATAGATGTTAAGGGCTTGGAGGACTCTCTAAAAGGATTAAAAATCAAGGATAATAATAACTTGAGCTTTCAAAATCAAGCTAGTGACAATAATAGTGGTGATCACGTGGATAACAACTCCAATTCGGTTATTGCAACAATGGATCAGGACAAGAACCAACAAGCTTCAGGTGTCGCACAAGATACACCCGGCCCTTCGTCCGGCTCAAGTGATAAAAAAACTGAGCCATTAACACTTACAGTGCAGTGTGCAGGAGCAGACGCTGTACCAAATAATAACAGTGTTGGATTGATGGAAGCTGTGAACCAAATGCAAGAATGTACTAATGAGGTATCTTAATCGTATAATACATAATAATAATAACACATTCCACATATTTAGTGGCATATCTAAAAGACATTCGCATGATTCGCATGTCATCGGAGAAACCCATGTGATGTTTAAATATTATATATGAAATGTGTATATTTGTGTATATATATGAATATTATAAGTTTTCGCAATTTATTTTAGGTTGACCTTCCAGGCGTAATTGTTTGTCCACGTACTAATTGTCCCCATGTTGAGAACATTAGTCCGTTGCCTGCTCAGGGAATTGATGTACGTTCACGTTGCGTTGATTGCAACAATGAAGGTGAAAATTGGATATGCTTGAAATGTTACGAGGTGTGTAAACCATGAATTTTATTAATATATATATATATCCTATGTATGTTTATTCATGTATGTATTAATGCACACTTAAAAATACAGGTTTTCTGCAGCCGCTATGTGAAAGGTCACATGGTTAATCATGGCGAATCTTCGGGACATAAACTTGCTTTAAGCTTTGCTGATTTGTCTGTATGGTGTTATGGATGCGATGACTATATTGATCACCCTGTTAGTTTAAATAGCTTTATCATCATCTTAAGATTCTTAAAGTTTATTGGTTATCTAATATATGCTCATTTATAACCCATGATTTTTCTGTTTCAGGCCTGCAGACCTGCAAAATCTGCTGCTCACGTGAGCAAGTTTGGACATCCATTATAAATCTCCAACTTTAAAACTGCGCAGGGTGAAAGAGTCAGCTTTTTCTGCCTAGTAATGTTTTGTGATTAATCAAATTCATCGTGCCTACTAACTTTTACTTGTACTTAAAAAAAAGCTTTCTATCAATTGGCTATGTACCAACGAGTATATGTTTCTAATTATTGGAGTGGGGTGAAATCGATGTCGATAATAATAGTAATTATGATTCAGAACAACAAATTAAAATAAATGATCATTTATAAATTGCCAAGTTCCAATTACAACAATCTAGGGCAAACTGCTCTAGATAATACATCCATCATCTTTATATAATAAATGTTACATATTATCCTATAAACATCATCAATGTACATTAGAAATAATAAGTTCTGTCAAACTTATGACTTGACTGCACCCCATTATTAATTTGATACATAAACTCGTTGTATTATTATTGCAAATCGATTTTTAATGGTGGTATTGTGATACCAAATTAACTGTCAAGAAAGGCTTGCTCAAAAAGGTTAAGCAACTTTTTGGCCAATAATCCAAATTAATGTTGTGTAGGTATTTGATATTTATGTGTAGTTAGATAATTTACGCACTTGTACTTACGTCTAAGTTCAAACTAATACCAATGATATTTTACTTATTG
>JAHZNC010000671.1:0-25234 GCA_027744095.1 Zhuqinia jingwanae | reverse complement strand
AAAACAAAAAAGGATGTAATTGTAATACATTTTTCAAATTATCTTTAGTAAAAATTTCATAGCTCAGTTTTTTGTGGTGGAGTTTGAGCCGCGTTTCTAGCCATAACAACAGGTGTAAAATGCTCACTCCACAAATTATCCCAAAACGTCATACGATCTTTAACAGATTGGCTGATTTCCACGGAAGCGGGATTCTCATCAATTCTGTACCATCTCAAGGGATGAACACCATCCAATTCCTTTTTGGAAATGGGTTTCCATTTCTTTAAGGTTGCGGTACCCCAAAAATGTTTTGGCTCACTGTTGATTAGGAAATTCACGAGTATAAAACAATCTTATAGTAAACATTCAAGTGCGTTATACGTAATCGTCATAAAATTATGGAAATTATGGCGTACCCATGAATAGCGAAAGATACCCAGAGGCGGATAAGATTTTTGGAAAATTCCTCATGCCGTGGGTCAAGCTTTGTCAGGTCATCTTCTTCTACACCCGGGAATATGAAATGAAACAGATGCTGAATTTCATCTCCGTGACCAACCTCTGCGATAAAAGAAAAGTATGATAGCACCACTTTAATTTAAATCTCCAAAATAGCATTTTATCTTTAAAATTCAGTTTATACTTGTCTCAAGTCCTTTAATTTGGAAGGCTCCTCCCATAAGTGATACAGGCCCTAAATAAGCATACTGATACAGATACACCGGGTACCCTTTCCCTCTTGACGCCGTTTCCAGTGCAGATTTGTACACTCCATGAAGAATCATATCATCACTGTATAGATTTGTCAATGAATCCCTTCCTGTCTCCTCTGAAATTTCGTTCCCTCCAAAATAAAATTGCTTCAGTTTCTCAGACACTTGGTTTCGTTCATCATTTGTCGACAAATAATTTCGATAGTCAAAAGTTGATGGAGCAATTTTTTCCCAGTCTGAATTAAGCTCCTTCAAAAGATTTTGGTGTTGAAAGATGAGATGAGAATACATTGGAGCTCCCTCATCTTCTGTTGCACCAACCATCCAAGGGATTTCAGGAAGCGTACTGTCCTTTCTGGATAGCATTAAAACGGGAGCTTCAGTCAGAAATGGGGTGAGAGTAGTGGTTCGTGGCCCGATGGGTTCCACAGATGGGGAGAAGTAGAATGAACGAAGTTGTAAGGGCCAACTCTAATAATTTTTATTACCAAAAATTAGAGGGAAAACTACATTAAGAAAATCTCTTGTTATGAATTATTTCTTTAAAAATTGTCTGCTTACAGTTTTGAAAGCAAATTGGGCCCTATTTAATTCCTCCGTACTGAGACCCTTCAAACATGTAAGAATCTCTTCAGAAGTAATATCTGAAGGTTGTGAAGCTGTTGTCGGACAATTTAAATGGGTTGCCAGGTCTGTGGCAACTGCCTTGGGATTAGGATCAAAAGACCACTTGTGAAAAGCACTCCCGCTTTGCGATATGGCTCTGTGGAAAAGTCCCTTTGTGGTTGGTGAAAGCATTAAATAGTTTACTGCACTTCCGCCAGCGCTCTCTCCGAAAATACTGACAAGATTTTGGTTCCCTCCAAACTTTTGAATATTCTCTTGAACCCACTTTAAGGCTAATACCATGTCCTTCAGTCCATTATTGCCTGGGATTACACCATCTCCCGTACTTAAAAAACCGAACGCGCCGACCCTTAAATAATGTTAAAACAATAAAATAACTTATAAAAATAATTCTTCCATATTCAGCTAAAAACAAAAAAGCAAACCCCCCTCTACCGATAATTAATTGTGACCAAAATCACATCTTCATCCATAAAAAGCCGTGGACCATATTGAAGCCCTTCTCCAAACATGTAGCCTCCTCCGTGCACCCAAAACATGACAGGATAGCCCCTCTTCCCAGTTCCCGTATTATTCATGGGCACATAGACATTCAAATTTAAACAATTTTCCTCATCGCCAAAGAGGGTGTTCTCATCCGCAAATCCGCCTTGGGGGCACATTTCCCCTGGTTTTGTGGCACTTAAAATCCCCTGCCATGAGGGTTCCAAGAGGGGTTCAGCTTCCTGGAATCTGGCAGGAACTTTGCCATACGGGATGCCAATGAAAGAACTATAAGGTCTTCCATCTCTGGAAAACTTAACTGTTCCTGAGAGAAGGCCTCCATTTGCCAGTTGCACGTGTGGGGCACCCTTCATAAAATGCAACTGGCCAGAAACCAAACGTGATTCCCATGCAGCAAGAAGAAAAAATGCAAATATTTTTGGACACAACATTTTGTGTGTGTGATAAATTGACATAATAAAAACAACTTATGTGGCCAGATGAACCTATATTTTAGAAATGAAATGAATGACAGGCAGAAATAAGCACATGGGTAATGTTCCAAGTTTTAATTCACTTGACATTGCTACAAAACCAAGGACATACACGCACATCAAACCAAGGTCAAAATTGATAACAGTTTGCTTTGCTGTAATGCTTGACCACAAACAAAAAAACAACTCAAGATCGCTGTGACTGTGTATCTCTTTTATATCGGTGCAGAATGATGTTGCTTCCAGTGTAATTTTGACTGGTGAAACCTTCCAAATTGATGTGATGATGTAGCTGATGATGATCATAGTGTATTACGTGACGTAAACGTGTAATCATACATCAAGGTCATTCCTACAAATGTATGTACACTACAATCACCGTAGGTGCACAAAATTGTGCAATGAAATTGTCATGCAAGTAAGAAAGAAACGAACAATACATTTTTGTGTGTGAAGTGTGGACCAAAGCAGCTTGGATTGCATCACCATATCGGATGCATGCATATCTGAGAATCTTATATGAACATGACAACGTCAATTGGCATGGACAAAGCTAATAGAGTACTTACTTTACTTACTGGTTTTTCCGATTTCGTAGAAGTTTTATTTTAGTAACAAATGCTATTTCGTAATTTGTAGCTGCAGTAATTTCAGAAATGTTGTTGGGATTTTTTTAGATCTACATATACATAGGTACATATATGACGATTGACGACCTCATGCATACAACACTTTTACTTTTACTAGTTATTTGATTAAATTTACAGATCCAAAAAATTTACAACTGTTTTCCCCACTGAGTTTTCCTATATATGCATATCTGCCTATCTGAATATATTTTACTCTAAGGTACATTGCTTGATATCCACTTGTGAATATCTCCGAAAAATATCTACCTGGTATTCTGGCTCCAGGGCAACATGAACTCACCAAGAAAAAGATTGGACAGGTCAGTCGGCCGCAGCCCAAGTTTCAGTCGATGCCATTTGCTTAACGTTTGTGATATGACGAGAATTGTTAAGCTGATACCAAACATTCTAACTTCCTCCGGTCAAAAAGTAACCACAGAGGTGTTTACTTATTATTATAAGCCGGTTGGGTAATTTCATCAAAGGAACTGAGGTAACAATTCTGGACAGACTAGACAAAGTTTTCATCAAGGACAGAGCTCATTATTTTCCAACAACAGTTCATGGCCACACTTTAAAGAAAATGGGATGGCAATGGAAGCATTTTTTTGTTAACTGTATATGAAATGTACATACAGTGTATGTCATACACTCACTTACTTTATTATTCACCACACAGTAACCGTCTTAAAAATTTCTGAATCAGCAGAAAAATCTCAAAGTATTATGCGCATTGCATCATGAAAGGGAAGTAATAGTAATAATGAGTAAGCAAGTGAACGGACAGATAAGCAAGTGCATCCATTTTCCTCATCAGTCCTTCAGTCACTTGAGCATCTTCTTTCCTTCCCTTTCCATTTGTATCTCCTCGCATGGTATTTTTTTTCTCGTATAAAATGCGGAATTACATTTTTACATCTTGTTTAATGCAATTCAACATTCTTGAGATTCTTTTTTAGCAAAAAAAACGGAATGTTCGTTTATTTAACTATGGCGGTCGCGTCAGCATAGTCCAATTTACAAAGTGAAGCAGATGAGGAAACGAGAGGAAGTTTGTTTATTTTTTCCCACTAAATATCTGCCAGTCCGCGGAAATGTGTGAGAAGCGCTTGATAAACAACCAACTTCAACCTATCATCATCTCACTGCAATAACCAGAGAATGAGTAACCCGTGACATACGAGGGAAATGTGTGGAGAAAGTAATCTCAATTGAGCTCCTTAAAAAGATATCAGCATCAACAGCAACATCAGTTGTCTTCATGTTGAGGGGTGGGTGGTTGTGAAGAAATTCTTTTTAACACAAAAAAGGAATGTGTGAAAGGAAGCAGATACATCATGTCCCGTTTCATTGAGACGTTTCACAAGAGTTGGGTTATTTTGTCTTCTTTATAGCTGCTATAAAGAAGAATGTAGTAGTGTCTTTTGACACAAGGAAAAGTAATGCGCTCGTGCCATTTCTATTTGTTGTGCTGTTGAATCAATTTCCTAATGCACTTTAAGCAAAGCGCTTATTTGTTTTAGTAGTTTTTCCTTTTCTTATATGTACGCACATATTACAAATTGGAATTGTTTGGATAATAAATATATATGGTTTTTGCTATTGAGCTAATGTGCTTGAATGAAAAATAATTTACTACCATAAAAAAATTAATTCAGTAGTATGTAATGTGATGTATGTAAAAAATCTAAAGAAATCATAGTGTAGATTCATATTTCGTAATGAAACTAATCATTTCACTATTTGACTTATCACTAACATTTCGAGAAATAAGTGAAGGGGGAAGCAAGGAAAAAACGAGAAGAATTGTGAGACAGTTTAAGAAAGAGAAAGATGTTATTGAACTGCGACTGCATTCAAAATTTTGTAACTACTTTCCCACTACTACTTTTTCAACTTCCAAGACAAATACACTTCAACCGCTTTTTATAATTCTTACTTTTTGTTTCCGTCTGAAACCTTTCTCCATCTACACAGCAACAGCCATCCTTTCCCTTGAAACATGAGAAGTAATCAAGCAAATAGCCTCAAAGAAACATCACATAATAGTCATAGTTTTATCACCTGGTTTTCCCGCTTTCTCCATTAAAAGTAAAAGTTGGCAAAACTTTGTGGTATTTTACAATAATTGTCTGTTATTCATGGAAAACTTTTCTTTTTTGAGTGGATTCTATTTTGAAGATTTGTTTGAAACTTTAAAATGATCATTTTAATTTACCATGTGCAGGTCACAGGTCGTTCACTCGTGGTTTGGAAATATTTAATCATGTTCCATGCCTTTGTCTGATATAATGATTTCAGAGTAATATATGTTTTATATTGAAAGATAGATAAAGTAAATATTTTGTATTGAAAGTTCAAAAGCATCTTTGCTTTCTCAATATGAAAAGTCATGTTACAAAAACAAAAGAGAGGTTGTTGACAATGACGTTTTTATTTACTGCACTGTATACATACACATCGGCCTTTTTTGCTGCTACTACCAATGTCGCTGATGCATTTCAGTCAAAACAATTATTGACAGGTTTCATTTTTAGACATTTCAGTTCTAGACATTGAGTCTGCTGGTGTGGGTGGAAGAGCAGGAGAAAGTTTCAACAACGTTTCATGACATGACGAAATTGTTCAGTAACACCGAAACTTTATCCACACTTATGATGACACATAATACACACCTGTCGTCCCCTTCTTTTTTCCGTTTCCGGGTAAACTGGATCTGGACAAATGGTAAAAGGAAGGTATGATGATTTATAGCTCATATAATAAATTGTGTAGTGAAGGTTCTCATCTCACACATGCTTTTCAAAACTGTCAAGGAAAAAGAAAAAGGAGAGTATGCTTGAGAAAAAGAAGGTGAAATCGGAGAAAATCCTTATTCTTTCATCTTCAACAAGAATTTTTAGTGAAGGCAAAAGTGAACACAAAATACACACTGGAAAAATAAAACTTTTAAAAGACATTTTACTCGTGTTTGTGTGTATATTTTTCGTTTTGAGCTTTGATACTCACTCAAAATTTAAAAATAATATCTACTTCTACCGTTTTATAGTGTTGTCATTATTTCTTGTCGTTATCACCTGTTTATTTTCATATGATCTACGGATCTCTTCTAGTTTCCTTTTAAGCATTTTTTTTGTATGAATTAAATGAGATTTCAAATAACAATAAAAATACATGATACACATAATAATAATACCTATACACACAACTTCATAGAGAGTTTGCACATTATTATGTCAATATACTCTCATGTTTGCCTCGTGTTTGCATAGTTGAACTTTCTTTGTCAAAACGTGTTTTTTGTGGGATTTGAGATTTTAATGATGAGTTGTTATGATACTTGCCGCTAGTCCCAGATGGAATTCATTATTGTACTTGCTATTTTAACTGCCTTACATCATCATTGTTATACTTTTTATTTGAATACCATACCCTTTGACTTTTCTTTAGAGTTACGAATGTTCTTTGTCAAATGTGATATTTGATGCTTTCAGTTTTTATATAATGATATTTTTTTGTGAGGAAATATTCAACAAATCAACAAATCAAATTGCGTTTTATTTTAGTAAAAAAATGAAAATTCATATCCTGAATTCCCTTTCTATTGTACTTTATTAAGCCCGTAGGAAGAAAACTTTGTATTATTATTGCTTTTTATTCTTTCTGCATGATATCATCATCTACCAGAGAGTACACGTGCAACGAAGGAAAGATAAGTCGTAATTTTGTCTGTAGTAAGTAATATGACCTCAAGAAGGATACAATATAGGTATACATCCCGGCACTTACCTCTCTACATAATCAAAACACATACAAGTAATAGTGTTCGGGAAAATTTTCTGAAGTAAAAAATTCCAATCAAGTGAAAGACGTAGATTCTCTACAATCACAACTGGGATCTATCTAAATAAGTTCATGTAATAAAGCCCTTTGTCGGGTGTTTTTATAAACATTTCTTTGATATTTTCTTAGGAAATAAATTTCACCTTATTACAACCAGCTCACTTCCATGAATGCTTTATTGCAACTATACAAAACATTTTTTTGGGTAGATCTCTCTCAAGAGTCTTCATGTTTTTACTCCCTCGAGGGCTTTTTTATATTCCCACGCAGCAAGCAGACAGCTTCTTTTTTATAAAAGTGTTGCCAAGAATCAACTTCCGCAATACGTACACAAGACGCAAGTAATATATATGTACTAAACTATGATGGAAGAGTATCAGAACAACGCTTTATATGGATTTCATATATATTTTGTATAAAAATCCCAACAGCGCAACAGGGAAAGAAGTTAATAAAAATATGAAAATAATTCAATATAAAAGGATACTACACTATACCAGAGAAAATGTAGACCCTTTCATTTTTAACTCTGCATAACTTATAACTCTGTATAGCTGTGTAACTTGTCAAAATCTTCACTCAAAGGGTAATGCGTGGGAGAAACATGGGCACACCCACCCGGTAACATGATACGACAAAGTTGGTGAAGACCACCTTTTAAATAATTGCTGGTTTTAGTTCTGAGTTTCTCTACAGAATTATGTGTACATAGAGACCATACTGAATGGGATAATAATGCTGAGTCATGATAAGAAGTCATACAATTTCATCTTACCATCATCATCACGCACTAGTCCAATTATTTGAGTAATTGCTGACATACTCTTTTCACTGCAGTTTATTAGCCAACTAAAGTTGCTTCACGAAACATTTTAGTTCAAAATTATACATATCTGTGCATTGCATGCACATTGGTATACCATTTTTGCTGTTGCGTTGTTCCCTCGCTTTCGTCAAAATTGAATGTTAAGAAAAATGTAACTAGGTTTAAAATACATGCATTTATAACAATAAACAATGACTTGGGGAATAGTTTTTTCTTTAGAAGAAATGGCGAAATCGTCGTGAGTAGTGGACAAAAAAATTGTCGACTAAAAAGGTTGGGTTGCCATTGAATAGAATGTTGTATGTAGGCAAGTCCAGCAAGCCGCAAGTCACCAAATAAAAAAGAGATCCACACGCACAATGGTATTCCCCGAGGGGCTGTTAAACTGTCATCGCAATGTGTTTGGTGGTGGGGATCTGTGTGCAGTCAATTTGGGATAAAATTTCCACACGCAGTTACTATACTGGCACTGGCAATAGAGTAAAACAAGTTTAGTTCAAATTGAATAAGAAAAACATAAAATTGTACTCTGCACGTGACCACTATGTTGTTGTGTTGTTGTTAGAAACGTAGTAGTCCCTATTATTATCTAATATAAGGGAAAGTGTATTTTCCCCACTTTTTCACAAGCCATATTGCCATGTATGTGGCTAGTCAACCATTTCAGACCAAAAATTGAAGGAAACATAGTTTTTCTATACCTAGCAATTTAAACATGTATCCAGCACTTACTCACACGCCATCAAGAATGCTAATTAGCTTAATCACATATTTATTTTGCTACAATTTTCAACTTAACAGATTTCTTGTTATAATAATAATGTTTTTTAACGAGAGGAAATTATTGAAGAAAGTGTGTGGAGGACAAAGATTGTGTGAATGGAGGAAGAGAAAAAGTCTCACTACATCTATTATGCAGTTCACATGAAAGCTACTACTATTTCGTAGATGATGTATTTCTACGTTTCTACGATGTACTCATATGTTCATATGAGTTTCCTGTTTCTGGAATTAAAGAAAACTTTAAGTTTAGATGTACTACAATAAAATTATGATGACATTGGATGATATGAAAGGAATATAAAAGGTTTATATATATGCTACTTTTGTTCTTCGTGTCTCCATGTGTAGGAGAATCCCCACAGGAATTCATTTCCTTTGAATCAGCTTTACATGGTTACATGAAAGTCAAAAAGTTTCGATGATCTCATGAATCATATAGCTGAAGGTATTTTCGATGATCGATAGGAATGATATGGATTCCTACTTCATCTGCATTTGGAGGAAGAAATTATTCATGTAAAAAGAGATTGACTGGAATTAAGCTACTTTTCTGGTATATATTCGTTTGTTTATCTTGTTGTGGTGGCGTGGTCACATCCAACTCATTCAGTATGAAACCATTTTGCGTAATTTTACGTTTTACTACTACGGCGCGGTTGCACTTTACATTACTCGTTATACTCTTTGCCAACACAATAGGAATAAAAATTATATAAAGTTCATTTCAGCATTGGAATGTTTGGATAATGTAAAATGTGTTATGCAAAATTTTGACAATTCTCATGTGACACCTAAAAAGAATTCAAATAGATTTTCCTTCAATATATTTGGAAAGTACATTTTACACCCATTAGCCTTGAAAATCGGGTAATGAAACACCTAATAATTGAGAAATAATTGTGACAGGTGCGACATGGATATGATGACAGGTATAATGTTTAAGTTTAGGTCTTGGGTAATATCAAACATAATAAAAAGTAATTGTGTAAAAAAATACAGATATGATGACAATATGTACTAAAAATGGACAACGCACTTAATAATACTCATGTAACCATGAACTGTGGGTAAGTAATTTTTATGTGCTTAATATAGTGTTGTAATCTCATGTAATCTGTAAACTCAATTATTGCACTTCAACTTGTTTGGATTTTTTTACAAACGAATCTAAATTTAAGCATATTATTTAGTTTAAAAAATATATTATGCAAGTGTAGATTTAACCTGTCGAGGAATGAAAGCAAATATTTGAATGTGTGATTGGGATGATATTTTCTTGGTTAACTTCTCTGGAACGGAGTCACGGGACGCTTCACGGCACACATATGCCATTCACCTTCTGTGCCCATCCTCAATTCTCTCCTCAATTAATTCAATTGCATACCGACGGCTCAGTTCATTGCAAGAGATTTAAATATATACACTAGTTTCATAAAAAAAATAGTACCTTGGCACACGCATTTATGTATACCCTGTTAAATTTAAAAAGAATTTTTTGAGCTTATTCTAAATGGCACCAACACCGGAATCCAATGGTATTGGGGAAGACCCCAACGACCTTGACATGATCACGAAAATCAAAGAAATTCCCAGACTCAACCAAATTAACAGTCCAATTTCCAATGTAATTGTGAACGATTCCGGGTTGAAAGGTGAGAATTATGCCAGCCAAACTCATCTCATCACAGTAAAATTTGAGGACACCAAGATTGAGCCTTTAAACCTGTTTGTGAAACGCCAAATGGAAAACCCTAGCCATACAGCATTTGTGGAGGAAGCCAAGGTGTTTCAGAAGGAAGCTCAGTTCTTTATGAGCTATCTGCCTCAAGCTCGGGAATTTTGCAAAAGCAAAGGGTAATGTGATCACATGCTTATAATATGTAAAGTTGCCATACTAACGATTATGTATATAAATCATATTGGGTTACCTAATTTGGGTAATGTGTTATCGTGTGTTGTTTTCAGGAAGGAAGACCTGATGGACATTTATCCCAAATGTTATTACGGCGACAGCAAAATGATCGTATTTGAAAATCTCGTGGTCACCAAAGGTTATAGCATGTTAGACAAGGAGGAGCGTCAGGATTTCGACTCTGCACGGTTTTTATTTATGCGTTTCTTTCAAATATTGAATATCCATTTTATAAAATTTAAAGTTGAATTTATACTTGATATATTATAACATAATTTGCATGCAGAGTTGCAATCACATCACTGGCAAAACATCACGCAATTTCCTACGCTTTTATTCGGCAAAGCGGTGGACCACAAGAATTTTTCCAGAGATTTCCTTACCTCAATTTTGAGTGTCTCAAAGGAGATAATGTAAGAGCTATGATGGAACCTACTTTAGAAAATGGATTGCTAGTCAACGCCAACATCGTCGATGTATATATTTTTATTTTTATTGTATTTTTTATAAGGTTTCAAATTCTTGTTAAAATATGTGCAGATTTTAGTGTGGTAATAAAAATTACAGAAATTCGGAGAGGACGGGAAACAAGAAGCCATTTCACTGATGAAGGCTCACAAAGGGAAGACATTCGACGCGCTTCTGAATGCACTGAAAGAGGATCCCGAGGTTGAGAGTTTCCGAGTTTTAAATCATGGGTAGCTAATTATTATGTGCAAACAACATGTTTGTGATTATTAATACATCCATACAAACAATCTGGTTTCATCTTTAAATAGGGATTACTGGAACAACAACATGATGTTTTTGGTGGATAGTGGCACCGGTAAAGTGACTGGCCACAAAGCTGTCGACCTCCAATGTACCCGATACTGTTCACCAACATTGGACTTGGGAAATTTTCTGTTTACCAGCGTTCAACATGTGGTTCGACAATCCCGACTCAGAGAGTTGCTCAAAGTGTATCTGGAAGCTCTGCAAAGTGTAACAAAAGATTTGGGATGTCCTATTCCACTTACATTTGACCAATTATTTGCTGATTTTCGAAAAAAGTTTATGTATGGCTACTGGATAGGAATCACATTTTTCTCTAGCGCGTCCCTAGCAGTATTTAAGGATATAGATCCCAGCAAAATAGAAATGAGTCAGTTTGGGACTATTTTCCTCCAACTCGTTGAGAAGTGGATTGAAAAGAATCCGGAGAAGAGTGAAAAGGGGGCACGAGAATTGATTGGTATTGCGAAGGAGTACAACGAATTATCCCTATGCTACAACAACAGCAACAACAATGTTTATTGAGTTTATAAAATCTTGCATGTATAATTGTTAATATAATTTAAGCCCACAATTTAAAATTTTAACAAGCAAACTTTCGCTATGCAACATTTTGTTCATTACATGCTGCCATTTCGGCAAGGCCTGGGAAATGGTAATTTCATCATCACAACAATTTACATTTTACTCGATCCGAAAATTACAATTTAAAATTTTAACAAGCAAACTTTCGCTATGCAACATTTTGTTCATTACATGCTGCCATTTCGGCAAGGCCTGGGAAATGGTAATTTCATCATCACAACAATTTACATTTTACATCGATCCGAAAATGTGTCCGAAAGCAACATAAATAACGGGCCATTATTATTCATTATGCGCCATATTTCATTTGAATATTAACAACTGATTGAAGCTTTCCGATTTTTTTTGCATAAATATTGCATTGCAATTCTTCAGTCGTTGTTGAACCTGTAGGAGCTTTCATACGGTGCCAGAATTATGACCACTTAAAGTGATGGCCAACCGTGTTGCAGATTTTAGCGGAATTTTGCAGATTATTTTAAAGTTTGCAGCTATTTAAAATAAGTATCTCAAATATTCTTGCACGATTCATTAGTACCTGCGTGACACCTGTACTACATTAGTATCTACCATTTCAAAAAAATCCGATTTATACTTTTTAGTTATCTTTAGGAAAATAACACAATGTGTTATTGTTAAATTATTCTTGCACGATTCATTAGTACCTGCGTGACACCTGTACTACATTAGTATCTACCATTTCAAAAAAATCCGATTTATACTTTTTAGTTATCTTTAGGAAAATAACACAATATGTTATTGTTCAATTGTTATAATAACTTTCTCGTCTTAAAAATAAAATGATAAGATTTGGGCACCAGCATCATGCCTCCAACGGCCACCCGTGGGGCTTCCTTTTCCAGCTTGGTCACATTAAATTGATGTAACAAGTTTGCAGAGAAGAGGAGCAAAGTGTCCCTCGCCATTGATTCCCCGATGCATTGCCTCCTTCCCACTTGAAATGGAATGAGTGCTTCAGGCTTCAAAACAGTTTTGTTGTCTGATGCCAAAAACCTTTCAGGTCTGAAATTTGTTGGATCCCCCCATACAGCTGGGTCGTGGTGAATGTGATAAATATTTGGAATTACCCAGCAGTCCTTTGGAAACACGTAACCGTGAACCTCTTTGTCTTGTATGCAGGATACTTGAACGCCATTAGACACGAGAGAGGAGTAGCGCAAAGTTTCGTTGATTGTTGCCTCCAAATATGGAAGACTATAAGTATGTGCATCCACATAAATGAGTAAATTATAAAACATTTCCTTTAATTACTGCACTAACTATTGAAACTTTCTTACTTTGGCTTATTTGAAAGTCCTACTGCCGTGCTTGCAGATGTTCCGACAGCCAAGTCAAGCTCTTCGTGAATTTTTCTTTGAACTTCCGGGTATAGGGTGAGATACCCAAGCATCCACGTGAGGGTATGACTGGTAGTTTCACTTCCGGCTTGTATCATGTCGCTCACAACTGCTTCCAAGTTTTTACCTGTCCAAAAGTATGGTTGAGTACATATTATTTACAGCATATAAACCAAAAAAATACTTGGAAAATAAAATAGTAGCACACAATATAACATGCACACATACGTCCAATCCCTTTATAAAAACTGGATCCCTCATCAGTGGTCTTTTTAATTTCAGCGATATATTCATCAATAAAATCTCTGGATGTCCCGTCCTCATCATAAGTGTCCCAGTGATATGCGACCGCATCTCTACAGAACGTCATTAGTGTATCTGCAGCCAACTCCACATTTTTTAGAGCATTCGGGAATATGTATTTTAACCAAGGAGCAAATCCTAGTCCACTCGAGTTCATTGCTTCTATGGCGTGATGATGCGCATCTAACACTTGCCGAATTTTGGGATCAGTTAACTTGCACCTTTCCCCATTCATAAGTGTCCACAGGGCGTTGAGCACGCCGAGATCCAGGATGTCACCGACTTTCAAAGGGTTCTCCCCATTTTTTGAAATAATGTCCACCGCTTCATTTACTTCCTCCATTATCAAACCTTCCATTGATGTTTTCCCAAACCCAAAGTCTCTCAATTTTCGCAAGGACCAGCGTCTCTGTTCCTCCCACGCTCGACCGTTTGTTGTGACAATGCCATAAGGGCCACCGACAAGAAGTTCAGCAAGTTCCATGGGCGGACGTGTTGAAAAGTTAGTGTCTGACATGACCTCTTTCAATATTTTCACGTCGCTTATCACGATAGCCCTTATTTCAAAATTAATAATTATTCATTTAAAAAAAATCGTTCATTCTTTCCAAATTAAATCCATCAACTTTTAAATCACTTCAAAGTTTTGTTCAAAGTACTTACACACTCGTACCAATCTTAAAGCTGTAGATTTTGCCGTACTCCCTTGCCCACTTTGATAATTGCAAGTGAGAGTCCTTCATCAATTGTAAAGCATTTCCTAAAATGGGAAGTCCACGTGGGCCTGGTGGAAGGTTTTTCTTGGAACCCCCATATTTAATTGCCAAAATAGTACCTAACACAAGCAAAATTAATATCTCCGTTATACCCAACATATTTAGTCGGGGATTGAGCAGTTTTTATTTTAATTTTAAAGTGACAAAGTAACTTTCCGAAACACGTACTACTATATGCGGTTTCGGCTGTGTGCTACAGTGTCAAATGCCAGCAACCAAGTGTTTAAAAAAGATGATGCAGGAGTAGGAAAAGATGCGACGCTGGTGTGTAAAAGTCCTTGAATTTAAAGCACAACCTGCTTGCACCACCTACTCAATTCACTGGTCCTGACAATGGCAACCAACTATTTGTTTCGTGGATTGATAAATTTTTCTCGTATAATATGTGTGTTACTCCACGAGTTCTTATGGTGCTTTATATATAGTGCTTTCAATAATTATATAACATACAAACAAGCCACATATAATATCCGAATCATGAGAAATCTTATTCAAACTCTTTGTGACAAATGGGAAAAGCAGATTTCTTCATGTTCGTAACAAGCAGCACGCAGGAATTGGTCTTTCATGTGCAGCATCATCTCTTGCTGTGTAGTTTATTTTGCACTAAGTTAAACGTGAAGTTGTAGATTAATTTCAAGATTTAATAATATCAATATGCACTTATTGGCATGCTCATGCATGATATAATTGCTTATATATGTAGGTAGGCATTAGGCATGTCTTGTTTATTATTGACTGTCAAGGTCATTAATTACTGGTCCGTGTCTGGGTATATTTTTATGTAAATTCAATCATAATCACAAATGAAGATGCAGTTGTGCGACATATTCTCAACATGTTTGAGACAATTTATTTTCATTCAATTCCCACAAATTGTTGCCTCGTCTTTGTAAATATTATTTGAGTCATTATTAGTATTAAATTGTAATTTATTCATTTCCCCCCACGAGAACCCCTATCCAGCGACTCCAGCGCATTACTCTTGGCGTGAACGAAGATGGAACGATCCTTATCGCAAAAGGGCCCACCCAGCCCTCTTGTCCGACGCGAAATATACCTGTCCAATGTTTTTCAGGCTCCTTCACCTCCACATACTCACTAAATATATAGTTTTTTATGTTTTCAAAAAATACGTAGACTGGTTTGTAGAACTCCCAGGCCCACGCGACATAAGGATTCTCTTCTGCGAAACGATCTAAAGTAGATGCCTCAAACATGATGGCGGGCAAAGAAAATACAATGAACCCTAAGATTACCAGGGTGATCTCCCAACGTTTGGAGCCAAACCCGAGAGAAGCTATATGTGAACACATAAAATCAGTTGGAAATTTTTGGCGACGCGAATGAACTTTCAAATATTTGAGATTGTGGTCCATCAAAAACCATACCCTTTTTATTCGAATCCATTTTGGAACGCAAGATTTTCCTTTGTTGTGGAGTCAGAAGACACACAGGTCTTTTTCTTTTAACGGGAGTCTCCAAATCAAGATCACTTTTCGTGCCATTGTCATCTCCCAGAGTGATTACTGGGATAGTAATCATGATCATCGTTGAGGTGTTATCCTCATCAAAGTCATTTTCTACAGAGGAAAAATGGTCGGACGAAGTTGCTTCGTGAGGTAACTTTGCGAGGAACTTGATTACTAAATGGGCTGAATCAACGGCAGCCATTTCATCATTGATACCAAGCCGGTGTTCTACAAGAAAGTTGGAGAGTGGAGGTATGAACGGATTATGGCCGAGGTTGAGATAGTTCAGTCGTCTCATTTTCCCCATGCTCTGGGGTAGCGTGTACAACTATAAGAAATCCCCCAAAAATATAGGTACCAGAATATGATTTAGGATTACCTAAGACCCTTTTTTTTAAATATAGCGTAGATCAAGTGCATTTATATAATAGGGGGATATTTATTGCACGTCCCACAAACTTACTTTATTCATATTTAGATTCAAGTATACAAGCTGGTCCAAAAGACCAAAGTCATTCGGTAACCTGTTCAACTCATTTCGACTTAAATCCAACTTGTTCAACATTTTGAACTCGGAAGCGAAATTTGAAGGGAGAAAACGAATTCGATTAAATGACAGGTCCAGTATAGTCACATCTCCATAATTGTTCTTAATGCAAGCCATGGGCACTTGCGCTAATGGAGCATAGGCTGAGGTCCAAGTGAGGCGTGCCTCTTTGGTAGGAAATTCGATCTATTAAGGTTGATGAAATTTTGGAGTCGTCAGTGACATAACTGGGATCTATTTTTCTTGTAGTCATTGTGGCGTCAGTGGAGTTTTGATCAAAATTGAAATGCAACAGAATGTGGACGTGTTGGTAGCAAAACACGTGGTAAAGAGGTAAAGTGACACAGAAATCGATGTCACCATATTAAAATTTATGCCAGTTGACGAAAATGTAACGCTCGCTAAAGTACAAGTACAACTAATGAGATAGGTACTTATAATTATTATGCATAATTTCGGATATTATGTACAACCACAGATTATAATATATTATGTATTAGAAATACGAAATACCTTTCTTATCTATGAGTACACCGACCTTTCGATTCCCTCCTCTATGTAACCATGCAGAATAGTGTACACTGTACACCGCACGTAGTACTTTCAAGATGGATGAATAATTGCGAAGAAACTAGCACATAAAATACAAAAGTACGTGGCATTTTACTCCAAAAAAAATTGTTTGACCTTTCCAATTACAAAATTACAATACTTTTTCTGCAACAGTCTTTTCCAGGTAAGGGTACAATTGGTAAGAAGGGATAATTTGTTTTACATAGTTTGGCATCAGGTTGCTGTCACATTGATATATTATACCAATAATGCTTATAATAATGCTTTTAAAAAATTATTACAAAAGATTTCTAGAGCTTTGTTATAAATAAATGGGTAATAATAACAACGATAATAAATAGTACTAATTAAATAGAAAATCAAGCGTACAAAATTCTTTTCTAAAAACAAAGTACTTCAATAAGCCATCTTAAACTAATAATTGTAAATAGCTTTACAAGCCTTGCATAAAAAGTAAACCAAAATTGTTACAATAAAAAGACTACACATGTTGACTATAAAATAATTATCAAATTTAATTCAACGCACATTTGAAATGTATACGTGCATTATTGAATTGCAAAAGCAAAAAGCTTACTTTGAACATTGTTTACTTTTTGCTGCATAATCTCGGTCAATATATGATTTCTTAATACTTTCTTTCATATTTAATTATTACACCTTCTGAACACTCATTTCGGCTTGCATTTTTGCCATAATCTCTTGCATTTTGCGTAACTCTGCTTCCTTTTCTTCGAGAATTTTCTTCATTTGATCCTTATCAGCAACAGAGTCCTTTTGATCCATAATCAATTCTGCCTTTACACCCGCCCTTGCCTCTTGAGCTAGTTTTTGAAGGCGATTTGACAGAAACAAAATAATATCTAATTTATTTCTAACTCTGATAAAAGTGAAGCCAATTTCTTAAAAGTACAATGACTCACTCGTTTTTTCAAATCAGTAATTTCCTTTTTTGTAAGAACATCGGATTTGGCGATTACAGGGACAATGTTAACCTTTTGGTGAAGTTGTTTCATGCATTCAATGTCGAGGGGCTTTAAACTATTGAATATGATCAATACATGGATTAAGATAAATGCATATATTTACGAAAACTGAGCTACCCATACATATAGGTAAATATGTATTTTTTTTTGGAAATTACCCATGTCCAAACGGGGAAATAAAGTAAAAACAGCAATGAACCCTAGTATCAGAAATGTTTCTTCGGTTCAGACCACGCTCGCCATGGAAGAACTTTTCAAACTGGTCGTCAATATACTTCACCAGTGGAGCAAAGCTGGAAACCAAGAGATAGTTTCAGTTATCTCAAGTCATCAAAATTTGTAAATCAGGAAAGTATTCTAAATAATGATTTTGTATAGGTCCTTGTTTCACCTGTTTTCATTGTTAACAGCATCACCAAATCCTGGTGTATCCACCACAGTTAATCTCAACTTTACTCCTCTTTCCTCAATCTCAACGGTTTTGGCATTGGTTTTGACAGTTTTTTGGATTTTGTCTTATTCATAAAAGCATATACGCACACGTTAGTCCGTTATAGATGTAATTAACACATAGTATTTTAATACTTACCTTTGGCTTCAGGAATCTTCTTATCCGGATATAAATCTTTCAAAAATAAGCTATTTATAAGAGTTGATTTCCCCAAGCCGGATTCGCCTGCAAAAATTATCAAACCGTCATTCTTCATTGAACACATAAAGAAAGTCCAGCCGCCCACAAATGTATATTTTTGTTCATCATTATTGCCTTAATTTACACTAGACTATGACAGTAAAGAGAGCACCTTACCTACAATCATAAGAGTGAATTCAAACCCTTTCTTGACCGACTTCCGGTGAACCTGATTTGGTAGATTGGCAAACCCCACGTACCCTTGAGTGGTTTGAGTTCCTGGTTCGGATGGCTTTAATAGCATACATTCGTGAAACATTAACATATAATACGTATACCATTAGCAATGCTAATCTGACTGAATAATGATCATAGTTTAAAAAATAACTGTTATTGTTGTTACCATTGTTTTGTTATCAGTAGACATTTCACTTTCGTTCCTTCAAATTTAACTTCCGGTGTCACGTGTACCTTTTTAACGGATCACCCTTTCTACATCCAATGGTTTTGACACTTTTAAATTTGTATTAAGGAAGTTGTAATTAATAAATGAACTAGATGACTTGACTTGACCAGATATTTCTTTTGTTAAAACTGACACTATCTAAACTCTAAACTCACACGCTAAGCCAAGTCAACCGCAAAACAAAAACAAAAAACAGTCAACTGACTCACACAAAAGTCACTGGAACTGAAGCCCGCACCCATTCTTTTCTCCTTATAAACACAACATGCAAAGTTTTGGAATTGCACCACCAAAATGACATAGAAAGCCAAATATTGCGCGGCTTTTGATTTTTTTTTGGAAAGACCGTCATATTGTGTAAGGTTGATCAGATGTTGCTGAAGTTGTAGTACAAAAGTTTGTAAATTGGATGGGATATATTTTTAACTAAATCATTTTCAAAGTTATTGTAAATTGGGGTTTAGTAAACATCTGTGAATTTATAGTGGTTTAATTCGAAGGTAGCCTACGCAGGTACTAGCAGGTAATTTTTTAATACTTGTATAATACTTTTAAAATATGTAATATGGGTTGTATTCATTCATATCAATGTTTCTTTTTCTTTAAATTAATTTGTAGCAATTTTAAGATGGGATTCACGACCACTGTTTACAACGCCGTTTTCCGAAGGACCTCAACCTTCGCCTTGGCCTGTTTGGTTGGGGCGTTTGGATTTGAGCGAGGGTTTGATATGACGGCTACAACCTGGTTTCATAGCATGAATCGCGGGGTAAGTTCCACTAACAGTAATTTATTTAATAGTTCTCCATAAATGGATTTTGATGTCTAGTTTCTAGTATCGTTTTAATTTTTATTCTTTGCAGAAATTATGGAAGGACATTTGCCATAAATATCAGGAACAAGAAGAATAATAATTTAGTGAGTCATTTTATTTAGCAATTACCGCCGCAGCAGTTAGAATCAAAAAAAAAATAATTAGCTATTAGTTTGAGGACGACGAATCCTTAAAAATGTATAACCGCCAACAACCAGTCATCTATGTATGTAATAAACAAGTTAATAAAATCTATGGGTAAATAGTTGAATTATTTGTTCTGTAAACGGTAAAAATCGTCAGTATTTATTACATATTACGAATGATATTGATTATTGTACAAAATTGTTTACAAAAACAAGTAGTTTATCACCATTTTAAATTTAAAAACATCTATAAACATGCTCAATTATACAATCAGGATAGAAACAACAAACAACTTCCTAGAAATGGTTAAAATGTCCACAACATTAAAACAAAAACCGCGTTTGAACATTGAGCAGAGTGCATGCTCAATTATACAATTAGGATAGAAACAACAAACAACTTCCTAGAAATGGTTAAAATGTCCACAACATTAAAACAAAAACCGCGTTTGAACATTGAGCAGAGAGATGAACAAATTGAGGAATTCACTAAAATCAACACTCAATAATTAGTTTTACAAAAGTCAACTATTATTCATTTTTTTGTGGGAGCAAACTTAAGGTGTGGATTCCGCTGTGTAGAAGGTCCCGTCGTTGGAATTCTGCTTGATTTAGGAACGCCAGCAGATTTTACTGTATTTGTTGGTTTACCTGCAGGTAGCTTCTAAAAAANGCCAGCAGATTTTACTGTATTTGTTGGTTTACCTGCAGGTAGCTTCTAAAAAATGATGTGAAACGAAATAAAAAATTAGTGTCAGCATAATATACAATATGTGCAAAGTAAAGATTTTAGTAAATACCTCTTGAGTTCGTTTCTCTTGTCGTTCTCTCAAGCGCGCGTCAGAAGCAAAATGTGGCGACATGGGTTGGGTCAGGGTTTTAAATTTCGACGAGCCACTAGCAACGGTATCGTTAAGAAGTTTGGAAGGAACTGGGCGGGCCTTAAATTTGAAGTCGACAACATCCTATGAATATACAAATGTCGCACAGTCAGTTACTCGTAAAAGTTTAGGAAAACAAATATTCATGATGAAAATAGGGAGACACATTTTTTCTTACCGCTGCTGTGGCAGGCCTTGTTCTGTGACCAGATCTGAAATTAAAGGGTCTAGGAATTGTTGGCTTGAACTCAGCCTTTTTGGGAAGAACAGGCCCACTTGCAGAGGGTGCAACATTTCTTGCGTTGGTTCTACAAATAATTAAATTAATGATCAAGTCAATACTGAGAAGAATGCCTTAGTTGCAATGATGTGGTAATAGATCTATATAAACAGTAAGAACATTCTAACCTTTTATCAGAAATCGAATTAGCTCTTGACCTGGGTCTGCTGGTAGGGACGCCTTCGCTTTCTTCAGAGCGCGCTGGGGATGGGTCAGCAACCCGTCTACGAGAATCGCACGACGTTGGCCCTTAAAATTAAAAACATGAAATCTTTACAAAAAAAAAAATATATACCTATTAGGCATTTTTAACTTTGTTACACAGTTACACCATAACTTACTTCTTTCTGGCACCACTCGTCCTTTTGGCAATGATCTGAATCTGTCAGGAGTGTTCTTTTGATAGTTTATCATCGCTTCCGCCATAGAAACATAATGATTCCCTTTCATTGGAGCACGACTCTTTGCTGCTGCAAGTCGGTCTGCGACACTGGGCCCTGCAGTCGTTCTACTGCTGCGGAAAGAAGTTTGCATTGTACTTGGAGGATGTTGATCCAGCGGAAGAAGCATTTGACGTACAATTTTGGGCAATTTGTGGTTTTTGGTATCTTTTCATTGTGTCTGGCGTTCTTGGCACAGTTAATGGTTTCTTGGGAGGCACCTTCGGAGCCTTGTAACGGCTGACCCCTAACTTGGCCTTCTTTTGAAGATTAATAAGGTCACTGCAGCTAGAAACACGGCGATGAGTACTGGTCTTTGGAGCTTCGATTTCAAAGTAGCACGCGTTTTTGTTGGAATTGTAGTTGTTATGAGCATGCATCTGCCCAACTTCATCCCTGAAATTATCATTTCAAAAGTTGAAAAAAAAACTTGACACAAATACATGCATGTAAATTAATTATATTACGTATATACATTTACCTTCCGGAAACATCAGGAGTTTTCGGAATGGTAATACCATGTCGGGGATTATACCCATAAGTTTCAAACTGTCTTGTTTTTGGCTCAAACTCCACTGCATGGGCCAAGTCTCCAACACTGGAAGCTCGGCCGACTTGATACACGGTTGGTCCAGATAACTCACCTAATCCATAAAAGTCTAAAATGTCATCTGTAGTAGCAATGTCGTTTTGGGCAACCTCTCCATCACCGACCCCAACCTCATAACTAACGTTCAGTTCTACTTTTTCGTTATATTGGTTCTCGGGTGCTATCTCCTCTACAGCATTCCAGTGAACTTGCTGTCCAACTTTTGGTGCCACCAATATGGAGCATCGGGGATCTTCCTCTTCTTGGTCATCAAGATAAAGTTCTGCATCCAACTTTCTCAAAATACTGTTTATATGTGCGCCTAATTCCATTGAACCGATATCTTCCGACTGATCATCTGATTCTGACTCAGAACCCGGTTCCAATTCTTCCACTAAACCAGCTACCTCATTTGAAGAACCCTGGACCACCAAAGTGACGTCGCCCGATTCACTCATATAAGAGTCATTGGTTTCCACAGGGCCTGCCGTTAGAACTTCACTAGCCTGAGGAATACTAAAAAACTCCATTTTTCCAACATTGAAGGTACTGTAAGTGCTTTCAGCAGGCGTTGGACTATTCTCCTTGTCAGCAACAGACTGGGATGTTTGCAACTTGGGCTGATTATCTTCATCAGCATATTGTTCCTCGTCGCTAGAAACAAGGGAAAGTTCATTCAAACGTGACATCAGTGAATGGGTAGCGGCGGCAGCAGCGGAGGAACCGCTGCCCGTCTTCTTAATGATAGTAACGTCTCTAGGGGATGTATATGATGGAATAATAGGCTGAGAAGCTGTACAAATGAGTAAAAATCATGTTTGTTTAAAATATTAGGATAAATTAAAAGTATGTGATAAGTAAATTAAAATAAAAACATACAGGAAATGATATAATCAGCCAAAACATTTCGCTGATTTTTTTCTTGCTTTTCACTGGATTTTCCACTTTTTATAGTAAATGACTCGTTCTTCGTTAGAGATGATGGTATAGATTTAAGCGGTGTGAGATTTTCCTTATCTTCTGCATCACCAGTTGGAGTATAAAAGGAAGTGGCCGAAGATAATCCTGACGTTCCCCCATTTGGAGTTCCGTAAACAGAAGTTACTGACTTTTTCTTATTGGCACTGGAAGGTTGGGACAAACCAGAGGACTGTTGCTGAGGGCTGGCGTAGTACTCAATTTTAACGTCCTCTAGTCCTGCTGCCATTGCAGCCTTGTTGGCTTCATTGGAGTAGTGCTGGTTTTCATAATCTCCATTATCGTACAAAAGCTGAACAGTAGGAGAAATAGCATTGATGTCCAAGGGAAGCAAAAAGTCATCTTCTTCACGATGGGTTTCTACAATACGATGAAAAACAATTGTAACAAACAATGAATGCATACATACATAAGACTACATAATATCAACAAATACTAATTAGGTTATTACCAAAGAACTTATCAGCATCCGGATCATCTTGAGCAGCCAAGTCACTAAAATCCACAAACTGCGGAGCATTGATAAAGTCGTAGTGGTCCATCTGTTGCTGCTGATTTTCTGCCATTATCACTATCACTTATTCCTCTTCAATTGAAAGAATAAACCGTCTCACCCTAAAAGTGTACAACAAAATCAAACCAAGTTCGATAAGATAAAACTCCACGAAAAAAATATGTAGTGTCTAAAATTAATCAACTTTACCTGGGCCTTCACTGACCCTCAGCGTGCCACGTTCCTAAGCTTATTAACTTAACTTAGTCAGTAACAAACAAAATAAACCTACTCCCCAAAATCCAATACTTAACATAAATTGAATTTCAATAAAATTCCTTTATCTCGCGACAATTTAAACTTGACATTCAAAAATAATTGTCAACAGGTCTACAGTCAAAGCCGAGAAAACTAATAATTTTCACAAAACAAATCACTTACAAGTCAATTTCAAGCAACAAGAAAAAATACCTCAAACCCTAGTAAATAGCAACTGATAAGAAGACGTAAAATGAGCACCTGTTCTAACGAACAGAGTAGAAGAACAAAACATTTATCCAGCATCCCCAAAATATACCTCAACGGACGACAAAACAAAGCAAGAAAGTAGATAAAGAAAAGAGAGCCGAGCAAGAGTCCTACACATTTCAAGACAAGCACTGCAACCAATCGGCAATCAACCAATCCCAAGCCAAAGTAGCATGGAGCTCAAAGCAACAAAGACTTTTATACACAGTCTAATATGTACTTACACAAAAAGTTAAAATTGTACCGGCGGTGAAACTCTACATATGATTTTTGTATAAAAAAGTCTGTTTGGTTTTACTGTGATATGGTATGCCTTTGTATGTATCTTGTCTTGTGTATTAATCCCCTCCATTGTTACCTCACATTATGGTGGTATATGCATGGCACATTCCCTCGTTGTTCTTCACAGATCTAGTTTAGTTAACCTTGACTCATCTGGCAATTCTGGCAAGGGAAAATCTGCTGGACTGTTAAGGATTTTTACTTGTTAAGCCATGGACAGGAAAAACATGCTGCTGCTGAGAAACAAGAAAGATGATGTGATTTTAGATTATAGTCACAAAAAATAGCAAGATGATAATGATGATAGTGATATAAGCATGATGAAGTTGAATGTTGACAAATCAGTCTATTCTAGTGTATCGTGTTAGCTAGTAACAAAAGGTCCCCGGAATATTGTGCTAATGTAAATATGGTCATTCAGTTTAGTAATACAGTAAATACCTACATATATTCATGTACAAACACACATATTTCATGATGAAATACTCTAGTGCTAGGGATAATTTCTATAGAGATTTTCTTATAATTCTATGATGTAGAATAGATAAGGATTTGATTATGGAGGAAGAAGTGATTTTGTGAATGTCATTTATCTTAAACCATAGCATGCAGGATTGCTACTACTATACTGGTGACAAGTGTGTGTGGTTGTGCATGCAAATAAATATTATGTTGGTTTCTTTAATCTTTCCTTTCCACGATATCCATTACCTGAAACATAAAAGTTTTATTGAAAACCCTTAAAAACACATTTACAATACAAAAGGTACCGCACAAACGTCATAAAGGTACACTGTGTATCATACACAATACAGTTAAAGAAATAATTTGTAAAATCGGACAATTAAATGGTAATATTTTAATTGCAAAGAAAAGTGGATGGTACTTTATGAATGGATGCTACTCCAAGTGTTTTTAGGTGACTTTTGTAATACAAACGAAGCGAAGCAAATATCCTTCCACTAATCATTTTTTTGTATATATGTAAATACATCTAACGTAAACGAGGAAATGTTGGTAAAAGAAATATATATATGCAT
>JAHZNC010000670.1:0-28371 GCA_027744095.1 Zhuqinia jingwanae | reverse complement strand
TATGTGTATGTATTCCACGTACATGTATGTGTTGTATCTTGTATCACCACCATCCATGCAAAAAATCCTTTGGATTTTCGTGGTTTAAATCACGTTGAAAATTCAAAAGTGGAAATGATATGTTCATAATTCATACAAAGGTCGTGCATTTAAAATGACATAAGTAGCATGAGGAATGCGTGTACTTGAGATGGATTAATTTTCACATTAAAACGAGGTTTTATTTATGTATTTCAATAAATATATATTTTATCGT
Organism: Zhuqinia jingwanae; assembly: GCA_027744095.1. Lineage (NCBI taxonomy): Eukaryota > Metazoa > Arthropoda > Collembola > Entomobryomorpha > Paronellidae > Zhuqinia > Zhuqinia jingwanae. The sequence goes on along the minus strand of JAHZNC010000670.1, from coordinate 28,115 downwards.
TCAACACCATGTGTACACTTGTAATGATCAACGGAATTTCAAAGGTTTCATATCAATCCTATTAAGAATCATGAGTTCCTCAAAACATGAATGTTGTATGCTTGCTTATGCCTGTGTAAAAGAGAAACTTGTGTTACGATTATGATATAATCTTTTACAATACAAAAGCTGTACTGAAGAACTGAAATAAATACGTAGCTTAAGATTGACTAGGTTAGCATTTTTTGCTTTACTAGCGGTCTTCGATTTCTAATATTGCTATTGCTGCTGTTCTTTTACAATTGACCTTTCGTTATAAGGCGTCACAACTGTTAAAATGATTTTTGAAATTTACCACCAGAGGGCGTCACCAATTTTGCTTAAAATCAATAGACTTCTAGACAATGGTCTTTAATGACGCATATTTAAAAAAAAAAATTTGCAACACAACACACGCAGACAGACAGACTAACATGCTGAAGTCGATACCAGCTTAATTTCTTAAGCTACGTAATAACGTTGTGTCAAATAGTCAAGACTTCAACTTCACTTATAAATCGCGTGTCGTGCTTGCCGGATTTCTACGTGAAGGTAGAACTTGTACAGCCGACAATACGTCAAACCCTGTTTAGCCGACACGCGTTGAAAAATATATTCTAATATTTTAAGATGCATATCAATTTCTCGAATGTAAATTTACGTTGTTATTCATATGGTACGGTACGACAAGTGGTTATTACGTCGAGCTAGGTTAGATATGTATATTTGATCTAGTCCGATTAAGTTGTGAAAATTACAATGGGAATTGATTTTATAATTTATTTTTATCGGCGAAGCAATTTTTTATTGACAGCTTCAATTTTTTATAAATTTCAATAAAACTAAGAAGTTTTTGTGGGAGGGAATTTTTAGTTCTACTTGGACCAGTAACAGTGTAAGAGAAAGTGTTCCATTTAAGAGTCCATTTGGTTATGCGGGAATTTTATGTCAGACTTTATGCACAGGTTATAAACGTATGGTCATGGTCCTCTGCATTTGTTTGGTGGTATATGAGAGTGTGTTCATTGCGAATTTCTTAACTTTTAAATAAGTACAACGAATTCTGTTTCTGACTACGGCGCGTTCTGTTGTAAAAGGTGGAGGATTCGGCTGTAGAGGTTGTACTTCTCATGTTCTCTTCCCGTCCCCTTCTGTAATTCTATATGCATCTTTCAAGAAAAAAATCTATAATTCCTGGGAAATATGGCTTATAATAATATGCATGCATTCAAACCTTGTAAAAGGGTTAAAAAAGTAAAAGTTATATACAGCACCAAATTAATAGGTGATGTAAAAGTGAAAGTATATATTGATCGGCAATCTCATTCACGCACAATTTGTGCATCACAAATGCACATGCGCTCAAGTTGTCATTCCGTTATCATGCTCATTGATGATTGATGACTCAAAGTATTTTCCTAATCTACTAATTGCACCATTACCCTCCATTATTTTTGAACTTGCTATATATTTGCATGCACATTGCACACAAGAATAATAGGGTTGTAAAAGGGATTACAAAAATTTTGAAATCATGTGAACAAGATTCGTGCTCGCCCGTAATTGCCTTCCGTATTCTTTCTAGTGACATGTCTTGTTTTCCTCAGCAATAGTTATAAAAAAATAAAGACGTCTGGTTGTAACTTGTACAATGATACCACGGGTGCATGTTCGCATTTCTTATGTACAAAAATTAGCTCTTATTAGTTATAGAGATCAATTTATTAATCCCCCATTTAAATTATAATAATTAGTATTTAAATCACCAACGCTTAAAAATAATTAAGTTTTCCAGTATCACCCTTGGTTAAACAACTTTTATTTGTTTATTTTATTTCATTTCTTTAATAATTAATTGTTTAAATTTCATTTGGATATTAAAACTAAGCTCACGATTCACTAAGTAGCAGAGAATTTGACGAATTAATAAAAATAGTCTGTACATAAATGAAAACACATAAGTGTAAAGTAACTAAAATGATGTACAAAAACTGGTTCTTGTTATACCTAATGTAAAGCTTTACACCTTTTTGCAGAGAAATCATTTAAAACCTGTATATTTTTTGAGCATAGCTATAAATAGCTTTGGTTTACAAAATCTTAAAAATGTAAAGTAGTTTAATTTAAAATTTTCCCTGTTTGATTATCTATTATACTGTAGTACAGCACATTACAGTATTACAAGGTACAAGATCATAATTGGCTATCACAATAACGTGAAATTAACCTGCCAATGAAAAGGTTAGAGAATCAACTAGGCTGTCTTTGCCGTCATTCGCATCAACGACAGTTTCATCCAATATGCTGATATCCTCTTCTGCATTCATTTTCTGTTCATCACAGGTTATGTCATTCGCCAGTAACGTTGTACTGTTATTAGTGATGTCGCCTTGATAAACAAAGTTATCAATTTCACCTAAGAATGCACCGGGATCAAAGTCATTCATGGTGGGTTGATTACCCTGATTTCCACAATAAGGTGGTGGTGGTGTAGTAATCGGTTTCGGAAGTAAAAGGCGTTGGTCTAAAATGATAGGAAGTTAATGATAAAGAATGAAGCTACGAATATTTATATGAAGCATACAATAAATTGAATTTAATCTAATAAAACTCGATGTAATATTACCAGCGTCGTAAACGTTAAACGTGGTCCCAAATCCCACGAGATCTGTGCCGCGGATTTCATACTCAGCAACCTTAGCAAGCGTCTTTCGATCGATAGATTCAATAATCCAAGCCAGAGGAACGCAAGGAATTTGCCGTTCCTGTGAATAATGATACCATCGCTCAGATTCCGGCTCCTGGCAAATGTAGAAATGAGTAGAATCTTTCTTCAAAGTGGCACCAATTGTACCACCTACAAATCATAGATCAATCAAATTTAGTATTGTATTTTTATGTGCCGAAAACTGATTTGTATTGTTATTGGACATGTTCAATACCAATACATGAAACTAAAAATATGGACTTTCTCTAAGGCAGTACTTCCACCACAAATACAAATGGTAAGCGGGAAAAGCTATGCAATCGAAGGCTACCTTTTCTTAACATAATAGGGTACTTAGTTTTTCTAAAATTAAATTTTGACCAGAAATATTTCTTGGAGAAAGTACATTAAACATTGATAATTTAAAAATCACTGATATATTTAAAAGTGTTCATTACCATGCAATGTCAAAAGATTCTCATAAAACTGCTTGGTGTCCAAGTCATATCGTTTCGAGAAAGTAAAATGAAGATTGAAAAAGATTGAAAAATCACAAGTTTTAAAGTTGGCAAGCGACGCGTGAATATAAGGATTCAGATTTTGCTTGCAAGTGTTCCAAATGTTTTCGATCCTATAATTTTTACACGTTGATATATTAACACAAAATAGTTTCTTACTATGACAAAAATATGAAAAAAATGCTTAAAAGGAAATATTATCCATGATACCATTCAACAGTTACCACCGGCAAATTTCGCTCCCTGGCAAGCTCCACTTTTGTTCGTATTAGCGTGAGCTGCTAGCACATGTGTTGTCTTGCTGGTGTATGCCATAGACACCTCGCCACACATCAGATTAATTCGTGTACATATCGTTTCCTTAAACAGAATAGAATAACAATCAAAGACGAATAACAGATACCGGTAAAAGTGTTGAATAAATGAACAAATTGGAGTACAATAATAATATGCCATTGATTATATTACTCTTAGTTTGGGGTCCGTAAAACCAGTCGGTGTAATGCACAGGTCTGCCATGGCAATGTACATGGGAAACTCCTTGGCGTCCTCATAGGTCTCTGGATCAACGGTGCAACTGTAAGACGTTCGGAGGCGACGTGGTCCTCGCGTTACTGTCACATTGTTGTAATTAATGCGGCTCCCACCATTGAAATCTAGCTCAACAACGTTTGCAAACAAATCACTCGACTGATCAACCACACCACTTGGGTAGTTTACATCGGATGGATTGCACATTGTATTTCTATTATTGTCTTCCATGGTTATTTTCGGTTGATCATAAACCTAATTTTGAAGTGTTATGTCCGAAAGTAAGTAATAAAGTAATAATGTACCAATAAAAGTATAATTTGTAGCATTAACTCAAACCTTGAAATGATGTATTGAAAGTGATGAAATATGGAGCAATGATGGCGAACAAAAGGTTTTGTCTTCAATGTGAAGCTCAGTCGTGAAATGTTGATGCTAAGACTTGCCGATAGTAGTAGCGAAATGCAAACTTAATTTATGCAACAAATGGGCATAAAGAGTATTACCACAATGTAAAATGAAAAGCTTTACACAATAAACTAATCAAATGAACTACAGCACAGACTTTGTTTATTGTTTCTTAAATTTTATTCAACTTCATGTTTGCTCAGTTAAACTTATGAATTTGTGCACAGCACAATCGTTCGATTCCCTCTCTTTTGCATGCAAGAAAATGCAAACGAGCTGATGTTTACGTACTGGTACCTTTCTATGACAAAAATGTAAGATGTGGAATGGTGAACATTGACAAATTTTAATGCAGAAAATTCCAGAGAGGCTCTTTTTGTGAAGTTTTTTTTTGTTTTGACTATATGTATATAATATATTGGTTTGCATAATATTCTAATTATTCCGAGGCGCATGGCATCGCGTTTGCCTGTAAGTAAAAAGAATTATAATTTAACGCGTAAGTATTCTGAAATCCTAACACATATCTATTACCTAACCCCTGAAACATCCTGTCATTTACAACTCCACTATTTATATTACAATGATCACTTTTTGTCCGTCGCAGTCGTATCGTCTTTACCACCTTCCTTACCCTCTTCCTCTTCTTCATCCTCTTCATCATCATCTTCCTCATCATCATCGTCCTCATCATCTGTTCAATAAAAATAATATTGTTGACTTTTTTGTTAATAGTTCAGCTTGGTGAAAAGACAGTACTTACCTTCATCATCGTAATCTGCATCATCCTCATCATCATCGTCATTAGCATATGTTCCACCTCCATAGCTGAATCCAGACGCACCTCCGTATCCATACTCATCGTCCTCATCATAATCTCCAGCAACACCTTGTCTCCCAAATTTGTGGGTACGTGCTATAGTTTAAAAAAAAGTTTACTTAAATTGTAATACCAAATTACTCGTGCATACAATTAAACAACGAGTACATTCATACAAATACTTAAGTAAACAAACAAACATGTACACATACATACATACATGCATACAAGTGGAAAGTGGGAGTCAAGTGTTTACTCGTGAAAAACATTCATTCATATATTATTATTTTCTCGGAAATATATTTTTTCGGTATAAATTAATCTAATTTATCTAATACATACGCTCTCTGTCTTATGTTCCACTTGTACTTCCTTCTATCTCTTCCACACAACACACATTTGGCAATAATAAGCAAATATATATATATTGCATACTTGATGAATACATTGTATTGCTAAAAGTACTTACCACCATCCCCAATCCAGTGGTAAAGACCCCAGCATGTTTAATCACACAATCCCCTGTTTTCAACATGCATTTCACCTTTCCACAATGAGCGCATTGGGGAAGACGTTGCAAACTCTGGCAGAAGTAGCAAAACGCTCTGTTTTTCTGTGACCTTTTGCAGCGATCACATTCCATAATCCCATTGCATGGCACGTCTACAATGCTCCTGTTTTCTCGTGCAGTTCTAATATCTTTTTGTCGCTGCTTTTGCTTCTCCGCCTTTTTTCGCTGACCAGTCTTTTTTTTCGGCATTGAAACTTGAATCAAGGAATGTAGACAAAATTACGTTCACAAAATTTATGATTTATTCTTTTCACAGATCGTTTAACACATTATTTTGAAATTCGAGAAAATTTATTCAGTACTTGCTCGTACCACTCAGCTCCAAAACAGTATCCCTGCAGTAGAGTAATCGATTTTCCCTCATTTAATACTATCAATTTCAAGTCGCCCCACTTGTACTTGGCCGTAGCAACAAAGCAACTGGCTGACTCATTCCAGCAACTTATGCCATACATTTGCAAGAAACCCTCCTAGTTTGAGCAACTGTTTCTATTGTCCATGATTTTTACATTATATTATTATGAATGATCCAATAAGACACTATCAACTATTCCCCGAATCGGAATTTCCGATAAAAGCATTATATGCAGTTAAACTCTGAGTTGACATGTTTGAGTTATTGATATTTGCTCATTTGCTCATGAGTTAATGCGTCAACGTTTGCGGCCTCGCCTCACTTGGAGAGAGAGTTATTTGTCGTAGCTTTTCATTTTGACCTCATATGGGTCAAACTCATGTATTATTTGTTACTCATTAACACCTCCCGATTAATGAAAGTTAAGTGAATAGGGCTAACTCCCATAAGTAGCAATTATGGTTTTGCAATTTTGCACCATCTGCTGTGTTAGGTGTGCATACACCAAGTATCAAGTTTCACGGAAATTGGCCGATTTTGTGTCAAACTGTTTATGAGTAATAGTATTTTTGTAGTAATGACAATGACGATGCTCTTATTTGTCTCAAAATGGGACCCACCATATCAGTAAGTATCAGTAGTTTATAGGTTGCTGGGATGACGACTACTAAAAATAGAATAGCTTGCTGGATTGAGGGTTGCCGGCCGCTGAACATGCAGTGACACCCTCGTTGTTCCTTGTTGTGGCATGCATTTGTAGTACAAATTTTGTACAGAAATCCTGTGCTTTGAGTTGACATTCTTAGCAACCCTTTCGAATTTTTCAACAATGCAAACAGGTATGGGGATGAATGGAGTTCGGGAAGAGGTGATTATATATATATACAGCCCCTTCCATGCAACCATTATGGCAAAACAATGATAAGATATATCATGAACACAGTGGTCGTTTGTTTATGAATAAAGGTCTAGCATCTAACATACTTGCTCCATGTACAAACTACTTGGGATTTGTATTTGGGACCATGCAGAATACTTTTATGAAAGTCAAAATGCATTGCAGGAATCACGGCTGCCACAAGAAAAACAAACAAGCCAGGTTGTTCTTTTCATGGTGGTGCTAGTGGTGAATAGTGAATGCCACGTAAAATGAATACATGAATTCTACTGAAGAATGCCTAGTGTTCATCAATCCCCAATTCCTGCACTTCACACAGTTTTTTCTCATCGGTGCAGTCAAATGTTAAATGCTGTTATGGGGCTCTCACACAGACAAGTCAGTATAGTTCCATGGGTTGGCACGACGACACCATCCTAATCATGATGATCATCGTCACTGCATACCGTCAATAGTTCCTTCTCATCTTCATATTATTGTTTATATGAAAATATTATTATTATTGTTAGCATTAATATTATAAGTTTTTTTATACTTTGTATGCTCTACGTGCAAGTTGACTTGACTTGAGTTGTCGATGGCGAAAACGACGGGGAGAGTAAAGCGAAGCACATGATAATACTAATGATGATGCCGAGGGGAATGAGACGAACCTCTTAACATTTTTTTCAGTTGTGTTTGCAGTACGCAAGTGAAGACACAGTCAGTTTGACAATGTCGTCATGACGGGAAAACAGTGTGTGCTTTATGTGCTTCATTAACTTTGGGTAATTGTATCGTAATTTAAACATAAAAGTGTGAAAGGTAAACATATTTTTATCTGATAATCATTTTTGTGCGCACGTGAAAATCAGAAACGCTCTTGTTATCTTGTTTCTAAAGTTACTTTAAATAAAATTATCAAGTGAATTTTCTATGTGATCAGTTAGTAATTATTTTTTTAGTTCAATTTTTCGAGGCAAAACATGAGCATATCAGTTTACACTGGTTCTGTTATGTATGCCTAGTAAAAGGCAAAAGTGCTATGTCAATTATTAACATGATCATGGGCGTAAATTATTAAAAACAAATAAATTGGAAGTGATATAGATTGGAACTGCATGTGTTGGAAGACAGTGATAAAAACTAACGAAAGGTATACGCATGTAATCAGCTGTAATAGAAAATCAAACAATAATTTGTTATCACAGCAGTTTAATTAATTCGACAATCAGTTCAAAAATCTTAATAATCCTGATTTATTATAAATGACAACCAACCTTCTTTTTTGAAGATTAATCGTGTTAATTGATATTTTCCTAAATGGAAACTTTTAGTGTCTCCCCCAACAATTTTGCTAATCAAAATGATAATCACAAAATGTGTCGGTGGCTGTTGCTCTCGTCGGTGTTGTTGTTAGTGACATAAGGGTGACAAAGACAACGTGACTTTGTTTTCTCCCGTTTGTGTATGGCTGATATTTATGTAAATATGTGTTGTGGACTGTGAGTTTAGTTAGATCAAGGCAGGATATTGCATAAAGTAAACATTAGATATATATATATATAGATAGTAGTGAGTAGATTGTAGTTTCCACAGCTCGGAAAGTCTAGAGAAATTTCGGAAAAGTCCGGAAAATTAAAGAAAAGAGTTAGATATTTCTATTTTTGAGTGTGCTATTACTATAATTATTAACATGAGTGTATACTATTGTGATTGTGTATATAGTGCTATATGAGAGTAAACCGCGAAAAAATGGGATTACCAGCTTTAGAATTTACGGACTGTCTTACTGACAGTCCGCATTTTCGTGACAATCTACACGCGCACGAAAAGGAGTTGGAACGGACCAGTGCTCAAATTAAGGGACTTGTCAAAGATGTCAAGGATATTGTCAATGCGGCACAAGGTATAGACCAACTAAATACTCTATTCAAATTTTCTGGTGTTTGGAAATAAACTAATATTTGACTAACAAAAATTATTAAGAAGAACGCATGTATGCCTTGTCATCGTGTCCCTTCCACTTGTAGTGGACTATAGTTATAATCCTTTACACACATATGGTTCCTATTCCCAGAAATGCAATATAGATGCAACAAGTGTTAAATTTCATTGGACAGGTTGCACGATAGCAGCTATTAAAACTCGATAAACAAGCTTGTCGCTCGTTTAAAAAAAATATTTCCAAATCCCAGAAAATAAATTGAATAAACTATTAATCTAAATTGAGCATGTTTAAGTGTACATTGGGTATAAATACTTCATAAATGTCCTTTATACGTGCACGCATGACATTGGTGTCTTTGTCATCATCGCCATCCACTGATCTTTGCTTGTGCATCCGATATTCAAATAGTCAGTGACGTCCGAAAATAACTTAAAGTGACCTTATCCATTATTTTAATGATCATTTTAATGGTACATTGATCTCTTCAGTTTATTGCGACTCTTAAAATCACCATCTGCCATTATTACCATTATTCACCGCTACCACCCTCCCTCCTCGGCCCTCCTCTCTTCTATAAAACTTTTCCATTCAGAGATGTGCATTAGAAAAACTGTAAATCCTTCCATTTAAAGTTTCAACTTCCCCTTTGTACTTTTATAGTGCTGCAAAGAACTTTTATGATAAATAAAATGATGACCGTGCTTTGAGATTTACTGTGCACTGGTTTTGGCCAGTAGAAGAATCTCAAAACAAAGGAATTAAAAAAAAAATTGGCGAGCAGCACACCAATTGCTTGTGTGCCTCACCTTTTTTAAAACATCCATTGTTGTTATTATTATGATCACTGCGTTGCTGTGCAATATTATGTTGTTTGTTACTATTATTTAAACCCGAGTAGATTCACTGCTGACCGAGCATTGATACAAATAATTGACAAAAAACATTTTATGCATTTTTTTTGTAATGAAAGGACTATTTGCTCGAATTCATGATTCATTGTTCTGGCCGATAACTTTGTTAGTGCTGCTGATGGTATTGTGAATCATTTTTTCAAGTAGTGTTTTGTTTGATATGTAGGGATGATGGTGCGGATGCGATAATAATTTAACGCACAAAAAGATCTTATCTCCCCATCTCCTAATTTTTTTTTGCTTGCCTGACTGAAAGAGCAGTAAAACATTGGTACATCCCATTCAATCATGCATTGTAAGACAAAGCAATACAGTGAATTTTTCTCATTTTTTCTTATTTATTCTTCCTCTCTCTCTCTCACTCTCGTCATGCACTTTGCTCAAACAAAGTGCAATAATCATATACTCAATGCAGCTCTCTGGAGTTTAACTTTTCACCTTGACTTGTCTTGTGTGGTGGTCGCCAGCCCATGTCAATTGAAACGCACACTACTAGTTATATATAACTGATACAATGCATTGTTTGAATTCTTATGGAGCAATTATATATAATAATAAGAAGAAGTATATCCTCATCATATCTCCCTCATAGTCAATCAACCACCTCCAACTTGGAGTTTTTAATTGTATTTTTTGCCTTCTCTGCTGTGCAATCCAACCGCAGTATTTACACAGCTGTATAAAGGAGTATACTGAATCAGTATTACTGATAGCGGGTTAAGGATATTACCATGTAAGGTTATTTTTAGCGTTATATACATATACAGTTCTTCATCAAATATGTCCATATCATTTAAACATTGCATTCATATCAAAGATAATGAAGCATCAGTGTGACTATCATTAGGATATATAGTGTGATATTATCCAACCTTCTTCACACTTTACATTCAGCAACCAAACTATACTTTTATCTTAAAAAAGTTAGTATTTGCATTTCCAAGTAGATGCACGCATATATAAACCTCTATATTTTTTGTGTGGTGTGAGAAAGAAAAATTCCATTAAATACATTCCAATAAATTCATCATCATCGTCAAAAACACTGACAGGAGCTTGGTGGTATTGTGTAAATACAAAATTTCCTTATTGACCGTCTTCATCATAATCAGCATCATCGTAATCGTCGTCGTCAGCTTATGCCAAGTCATAAATGGTCGCTCACAGTTAAGCTTGCTTTATATATAACGGCATTATAATGTATTTACATGATGGAATTTCCATTATAATCCCATTAATATACTCCTACTCACTCGCATATTTTTTGAACATTTTAATGGAACCAATCCATACCAGAAACTGTACAACAATAAAAAGTATGTACTACTATCAGTTAAAGTCAGTACCCACCACACACAAATAGATAAAAAAAAACAATGAGAACATAGACAAAAAAACAATGAAAACAAAGACAAACCCTTATGCTAAACAAATCATTATTACTATCATGTGAGATATGTATTTGATATTTATTATTACACTGGGAAGTTCCTGCTAGCATCTTGTACCGTCGTTGTGGCTACTTTTGTAATTTAGCTGCGCGGCTACTGCCCATCTCATTAATTTTGTGATAGGATCATCTTCATCTTTTATTACTCATCTTCTGCCGCGATATATGTGCATTTTTACACGGATCACTTAATTTCTTCTTCCCATTTCCCATTAATAGTAATTTGTGATTGTTGTTACACTCATTATCATTTCCATTGTCATTGAAGTGCATCCGTCTACGCCAGGTTCCTCATGGCATAGCAGTATTATGTGATGGCTGTGTATTTTATTTAAGGTGCCTCCCATAGAAACTCCTTTTTTTGCCTTTACCATCACCAAACGACGTAGCAAATACCAGCTCTTATAACAATTATATATACCAGTTCAATCATTATTCCTTTTTTTACCACACCACCTCCGCCAGTCCAATTTAAAAAAAATAATTTTACGACGTATCGACGTGACGGGGCACTACTCCAACGTGCTATATAAATTATATGACTGCCACGGCGCCAGAATTTTTTTATTGATCATGATATTTTGTGACTATTATTTACTTTTTCACCTAAAAATAATAAAACAATAGTAAGCAAAGGTCACATCCAATACTTCATATTTAACTCACATAAAGGTTTGTGACATTCCTTTTTTTATAAATAGAAACCCATACATGTCTAGTCATTTGTTCTTATAGTCATAAAGATAGTCGCTCTCTTTTCGGCTGCACTAATAAAGCTAACTAAAGTCGCGATTGTCTCTGGATTTATTCAATCTACCTGGCTAATTGTGATATCTTATCTGTATCAGGGTCAATAACAATTACTATCGCAAGCTGCTGGCGATGACGTGTAATTTATGCATCTCTCTTCTATATTTCTCCGCCGCCAATCCATCCATTCTACCTTTACTTAAAAAATGCTACCCTTTTAAAAATAAGATTGCGTGCATTTAATGTCAATAATCAATCCTGTAGTTGTTTGTGCACAGCATTGCTTTGTACTTGATAAGAGATACGTGTACAAAAAGAGAGAGAGATAACAGGTGTGTCTATACACTATACCATTTGCTTGCACTGCTGAATGCCTTTGTATTCCATCATATCGATATGAACAATATCATATTATTATTATTATAGGCATATACGTAAATATTATCTCGTAGGCACGTTGTTGTGGGGATACCAAAATTGAGCAAGTTGTTGAATTGAAAGATTGAGATAAATTATTGTAAAAGTATTATTATGCTTGCACAGCATTTTGTTGTATCACACTTGTTCCCTATAATATGTTACCATTTAAATGACGTGTCGTCGTGCCGGTCACATAAATCTGTCTTTTTCCCCTCATTTAATAAACCTTTATATTTTATTGTAATGATTTTGTTGGTTTCATTTATTTTTTTTCTTTCTGACAATTTGCACGCACGCATGTATATGATTTTTTATTACAATATATACAATATACACATATGTTGTTCCATTTTAACTGTACTTTTATGAAATATATTTTGTCGATGATTTCATCATTCATATATCTTGAAGCAAAATATTATTGTTGGAGCAGTTAGAGAGATAGTTAGTACTGCATACTAATTGTATGCACATAGAAAAGATACAGCAGAAAACGTTTAAAGTGAGCAAGAAAATTATATGAATATAATTATTACGAACCTCACATTCTTACTATATTACTATTATTATTCATGTTTCTTTAAAAATATAATATATATGTAAATCTATCTCCATATTATGATGTATGCATGTAAATGGTTATAGGCCTAAAAAGACAAAAAGGAGAAGAAGAAGGAGAGAAAAAAACAAGAATTTAAAAGAAAAGGGAATTGAAGGGAAACTAGATTAGTTCGACCACCAGATTTTCTTTTCACCTTTTGCTTTCTGTCAATTCATTCTTCTGATACAAACGTTGAGCAGCAGGAGCAAAAAGCAAGTCACATCCCATCACATAGTCACATTATGATCATCATCATCTCAGACGAAAAAGAAGAACAAGAAGAGTAATTACTTTAAGTTACTCTTTTTACTGTTGTTATGTTCTAAATGTCAGTGAGGCTGAACGTTGAGAAAAGAGAGAATGAAAATGAAAAGGAAAAGAAGAATGAACGAAATCTCAGAGAACCAGCAGCAGAGTTGTTATGACTTCAGGTCCTTCACACTTGATTCACCAGCCATCACCATGTACACATAATAATGGCATACATACATGCATTTTCATACTTGGTATGTGTTAGTACATATTGTCAGAAAACAGAAAATTAAGAGTAGGTTAGAAAGAGTAATTGCCAATTGGATTGGAAGGATGATGACGATGATTTTAATGACAAATCTGTCTGACAAGAAAAGTTAAGTGCAGCATCAAGAAATGAATAGTGTGGGATTATTTTCAGGAGAGGATAAATAAGAAGAAAATATTGCAATATATTTTGCAAAAAAAAAACGAAACAAGGCACAATCGACATGAAAAATTATGAGACGATGAGGAATTGAAATTAAAATGATTTTAAGTGCGGTCCTAGTACTGATGTTGCTGGTCGCTGTTGTTACGGCTTCTTTATAGTCGTCGTCGTCGTCATCATCATCGGTCTGATCGTTTTTTAAAAAGAAATAAAAAAAACGAAAATGAAATGGTAGCCCGAGACGACTAGAGGGAATAATACAATGAAAACGTACAACGAACACCGCAAATGAACTGGTTTTATTCAGCCATTCAAGAAGAGATCATCTCAAAGAGATGAGTGTAGTGTGTACAAAGTACGTAAATATAATAGTAAACAGCAGCAGTAGAAAAGCAGTTTGTGTGTGTGTGTGTAAGTGCAATGATGCCAGAAGGAGAAAATTGCAAAAGGCAATACAGTGATCAGTGAAGAAGAGAGTGGAAAAAGACAATATATTAATGATAAATGGCTGCTGGCATGCATGGCATCACATGGCATGTGATTATCCGCTTGGTTCTCTAAAATGTTTGATACTTTACATTGCATTGGGTTGTTGGTTAGTTGTATTGTGATTGGTGTACTTATTTTTTCGTCTTATTTAAGATTGATGGGGACCTAGCAATTGAATTCAGTTTAAACGAAAGGAAAATTTCTTGTCATAGTAGTTGGTGTAGTACTTGCAAACAGGGGTTGCATTTTTTTGCCTGTTATATTGCGCTTCTTTGTAATTAGTGATTGCAATGCATATGTACCTATTATTGAGGGGAATTGTAATTACGCACGCAATCCAATATTTACACTTGCGTTGGTAAAAGTATTAGTGGAAAAATAAACTTGATGGAAATTATAAAAACATTTTCGGGAGGGGGGTCTTCAATCCTTTCATTGGAAGCTGAAAGTACAAGTATCAAGCTCAAAGTTCTTGTTGCGCTCTCTCATTGATAGTCTAACAAAAGTTCCTGAAAAATTAGGTTTAAACTACGTTGTAGAAAACACAATGGTCTATAATGGCTGACGTGTGTGGAGCAAGTGTAAAAGGTGCACTGCTCGCAATGCATGAACCTCTAAATTTTTTTACGATTGTGATGCAAATAAATGAACACGTCAGCAAGACTATCTACTTTGTACTTTTTAAGTGGATGGATGACTGATGATAAGAATGATAATAATGACGATTGTCAACGTCAGAATAAAGGGATATTCAACAAAAAATGAAAGGAACGACAAAAACTAAAAGAATGGCTGACGACGACGACGTATGTTTTGCAAGGAAAAGAAAAAAATGTTGCAGAGATCTTTGACTCTGCACGTTTTGTACATAAAACTATGTATAGGTATCCACGGATAAAGGTGATATGATGACCAAGAGGATAAAATTTACATATTGCTTTGCTTGTAGCACTTGTTATATGGTATATTATTATTATTATCGTCATTATTTATACACACATTTAAAATACGTGTTAGCATGCTGTGTAGTTTACACAGACACACAATTTTTTATTATTATTATTATTTTTCATACGCGTTCATTCAATGGAGTTGAAAGAGGCGAAGTTTGATTGGATTGAGCGCCACTCGGCCACGCCACTGAACTGCATTCATTTATTGACCAACGACGAGGATTATGATGATGATGCTGCGCTGATGCTAATATTGCTAATGTTGATTATCCGTCCATTTTTACGACTTGTTTGAAAGTTGTCCTAGCACCACCGCACAATCCTCTACCGACACCAATGCTCATTATTATTTCTAAAGATATTACCTCTATGCATTACTACTACAACTGCTTACTGCACACATCGTCATATCATTCTTATTTATATATATATTTATGTATATTGTATTTCAAAAAGTTTTTGTGTGTCTGTCTGTCTTGTTGCGAACATTAAACGCGACTTCTGTTTATCCACCATACCTGATGGACCACACAACGCTCTCCCGAGAATTGTTAACAATTACAACGAATTTTTCCCCTAATTAATATATCTCTTTTGCTATCTTGACGCAAATTTCATGCACAAAGTGATATTGAACTCTGAATTATTATCATCATCGTCATCCTTTGGCTACTTGTGCATTCCGGATGACCATTGTGCGACCATTGTTGTTGTTGCATTCTCCAAAAAAAAAGCTTCTGTAACATACATCTTCTTGATTCTCAACAGTGCACTGCACTGTAGCGTCATCATCAGATGAGCGAGAGCAACTTTGTGTGTGGCGTGGTCAGAGAGTTGTTTTTTTTTGCAGCAACAAACAACTTGTTCCTTTTTTACTACCACTACCACTAGTCAACTGCTGCTAGTAGTAATGCCATTTTGTTATTGTTATTGACATTATTATTTTAAAAGCTCTCTTGTTTGTTCCGTTCATTCAGCAGATCAGAGAGGCAGAGTGAGGGCAAATTATAAAGTATATCATCAGTAGTAGTGGCAGTATATAAAGTTTTTTTAATGTTGCTAAACAACTACAAAGACAGGCAGACTCAAAAATCCCCCGAATTCGAAATGCATATTTAGAGCATATATTTTTTATAGCTCCATCCGATCATTCAATGCCCTTCCATGTACCAATTCAAATCAAACAAAAAACCAAGGTAATTCAATATTATACATCATCATATGGTGGTGGTGCATTGTATTATTATAATGTTATCAAAAATTGTAAAGGAAATACGGCAACAGCCTCCACCACCAAATAGGAAAAGAGATGGTGATGTTGATCGTGTTGCTGGGATGGCGATGATGATGATGATATTGTTGTTGCATTATTATTGAGGATACTAGTCCAAGTAGAAAGCGCACAAAATCTTGTAATCTTGTAAAATAGGCAAAAAGGAAGAGTGTTCCTGGGTTGATGGTGTAGATTTTTTTCTCTTGCCAACAGATCATGTTTCTTTATTATTATGATGATGATTATTATTCGAGCGAGAAAGCGCAAAAAAAGGTAAATACATACTATGCACACATGCATGCATAGGTATGTAGTGTGTTTTATTCTAATAAAAAGGGCTTTTTCAAAGGCAGCTCATCTCGCGACGCCGTGTCTCATCCATCTGTGTGCTTATGCATGAAAAAAGTTGCATGATTGCCATCATCTTTATCATCAACGCATGCTCGTTCCTTGGTGTTGTCCCTATCGTCGTCATGCTTCATTTGCACATCTCTTTAGTAAAGGAATCTATAAGTACAAAAACTAGCTCTAATAATAAGCAAGGTTCATATAATATAGGTATCTGCTTCATTCAATAGTATAATATTAATAGTAGTTTTCCACTACTACAACTGTGTGGAAAGACGAAATCAAATTTGATAATTTTGAAAAGCAAATCATTTAAAATACATATTCGTTACAAGGTGTGTGAGATGATATGATGGTCATGTGCATATACATGGGGATGATGACGCTGCTAAAGTCAATGAAGAAAATGATGCGAGATGGAGTAAGAGAGAGAGAGGAAGTGATGAACCAGATTGGTTTGTGTATTGAAAGGGACTACCGTCGTAGCGCCATCATTATCAAAATAAAAGTAGGCAACTAAACAAAAAGCATGATTTTGCTCTGTCTGTGTTTGGTGCATTTCCTACCATATATTTTTTAAAAGAAGAAGAGATACAGGTTGTAATAACGATATTATGGTGTTATTGGTTGCATGATTAGTCACTAAAAAGTACAGCGTGCGAGATTATTAGTGAAATTGTAATGTAAACCAAGTAAAGGAGGGGGAGGATGCGGAGAACGAACGATACAAATAAAACAAGGATATCGCATTTCATGTGCACGGTGTCCTAAACAGCCCCTTCGCGTCATTTTTTTTTGTTTCTTCAGAAAAAACGTCATCCTCCTCAACATCACGTTAAAAAATC
The DNA here is from genome assembly GCA_027744095.1 of Zhuqinia jingwanae. NCBI lineage: Eukaryota > Metazoa > Arthropoda > Collembola > Entomobryomorpha > Paronellidae > Zhuqinia > Zhuqinia jingwanae. The sequence continues at coordinate 10,637 of JAHZNC010000670.1, read as the reverse complement.
TAAATAAGAAGAGAAGAGTGAGTTGAGACACTAATAAAAAATGAAAGAGAAAAGCGAGAAAGCTGTTTCATTATTACACCCTCTCCTTTTTCTTTGTGTATTCTTTGGTCCTCTCCTTGTCTCATTTATTATGCATACATGCTTATAATGTAATGATAAGAAGATTATATTGCATTTTTCATCCTTTTCATCTTGTGTTCATTTACGTTTTTTGTGTTATACATATAATATACAAGATGAGTGTGTTGAGCGCGTATGTATATGTTTGATTTGAAATTTGATAATGATGTGATGCGACAAACACTAGCGCGGTGCGGTGAGTTGTTTGTTTGTTGGCCCAGCTAAATATTGTTTTTTAATGCAATGAATAAGTGCATTGGACCAGTGTGTTAGTTGGCAGATGATGTGTGTATCAACATCATCGTCATCGTTAAAGCGAAATCAAATCCAATAATCCTTTTCATTCAATAGAAGATTTTTTGTTTAACATTTTGCTTGTGGAAATGGAGCCGAATATAAAAGACACTCTGACACAAGCAAATAACAAGTTTAAAGAGAGCGAAGCTCAAGCTGAGTTGATTGTTGGTGCATCATCTTCATCTCATCATGGTAATGACATGGCTTTTGTTTGCGGTTGCGTACGTCCACCAAAAAGAAAAAAAAAAGAAAAGTGATGGTGACGGTGCGGTACACGCAATAACACTACAATGCATTGACAATCTACAAGCTTCATCTGTTTTGCTATCTGTTTTGTTCTAGTGACCTAAAGGCATTATCATTTTTTTATGTTTTTTTTAAAAGGAAGAGAAAAAGGCAAACGAATTGTGCAAGTAAAAAAGAGAGGCCACTTTTTTTAATCAGTAGTCTAGTGTACTTTAATAAATAAATCGATATACCCCATTTGTTGACCTTTTTTTTATAAAGCTGCTGTACTACACAACAACAATAAGTTTAAAATACTTTTTGAGTTTCTTGATAGTATGCTTGATTAGATTAAGGGTTAGATCTCTAGTGGTTTAAATAAATTACAAGGAAGGTAAAAGTAATGAATTTGGAGCTTTTTTTGTCATTAGCGAGGTGTATCATATTTACTATTAATTTGACCCAGACCTATAGTAGGTAGGTATGTAGCTATTTGACAGTTAAATAGTTTTGAATTTAATTAAAACTGAGGATCAACATGGCACGGGCAGCAGCAGCTCTGCAACAAACAAATATACATACTTGGCAACAATATTTCTGTTTATATGTGCTACTTTTCCTTCCTTCTTCCTCTGTTAATGATGCTTCCTATATAATAATTGAGAATGATTAATTTTGTAGCAATCAAATCAAAAGCGTGTGAATCTGAGACAAATTATTATTCAGCTTTTTATTTATAAAAAAGTATAAAGTACAACTTTAAAAAAAACCTTGGGATAAGGGATTCTCAGAAATATTTTTCGGAAGATTTATTTGATTTAAAGCAAAATAAATAAATAAATACAATAAAAATGAAGAAAAAAAAAACATTTCGCAAGCGAACACGTACAAAATAAATTGAAAGCAAATTAGTATGACAGCAAAACAAAAAATTGAAACGGATACAATGGCGACAAGGAGACGGGGACACAAGATCTTCCTACCTCAAAAATATGTGTGACGATCATTAAGAAATGATATAATGTATTTTTTTGGTTTACTTTGTCTATTTGTCGTGGGATTTCTTTTATTATTAAAAAAAATTGAAAATGAATAAAATAATAACAATATGATGAATGAATATGATATGAATAGTGCTGAAATCTCGCATTACTTTGTATAATATTCATCTCCCTCATCTTCTTATTTGTCATCGTCATATTTATCCTTTAATTTTGAATGCGAATATAATATCAATTTTACATCTGTTTGGCAATTTTGCCAAAATACAATGTGTAAACTAGGTAGATATTAAGATAGGCAGTGAAAGACGTATATGCATGGTTATAAAATTCCTTGTAAATGGAAATGCTTACTTAGCAAGTCTAGAAATCTTTGGTGGGACTCCTGTGATGTTTTACCTGTCAGGGATTTTTTCCTCCCTCTCTTCGCAACATTGAATTGAATACCTATGTGCGTAGGCTGTTAAATGATAAAGTAAGTTCAGTTGGTTAGTAAGTACCACCCTTAAAATTCTTATTGCGTATAATATGTACATATACATATGCTGTCGTTTGGTTTGCTTTTTTTATTTTGTGCATACATCCGCTTTTTAGTGAAATAGAGAGAGAGAATATATGTTTTCATCGTAATGATGAGATGACGCATATCATATTATAGATGCTTTTATAACAAGCAGAACATGCACAAATAAAGGTTACTTTACATCACACAGGTACGTATATATTGCTGGTAAAATATACATGTACCTATCGTCATCTTGATCGCTGCTGCTGCCATGTCATCGTAGTAGCAGAAGCAGCATCCAAAAATCTAGGGCATCCTCAATCTTTAAATTCCTTTGAAACCAGGGCCTCTTCTCTATTTCTCAGATGCTGGTGCTCTTTTGTTGTGTTCAGTGCTCATCCTGATAATCATCATCGTCTTCATCATCATTGTGCCTCCTTTTTTACAAGACGGAAAAAGAAGACCATCGCCATCATCATCATGATCATCATCAAAAAAAAAACTATTTAACAAGTAGTAGCTGTATAGTAATGTAATCGTTGTAGTAATAGAGTAGTGACGATTATACTTATGGTAATGGTAACCAAATGAAAAAAAAAGTATCATCAATGCAGTACATATATAAGATGAATGTACATTTGAGACGAGAGAATAAAAAGAAAACTTTGTCGATGTCGTGAGAAATAAAGAGCTGTGAGAATTGAGGATACATGTAACATAGTGCGCAGTGCCGAATGGCAATAGTCAGTGTCAGTATCGCATTTATTACACTAAATGCAGCAATATACATACATGTACTTACATACGTACATGTAAAAAGCATTACTTGATACACAAAACATTGTTCTTCTCTTCATTCGTTTCTTAAGATTTATTTACTTTTATGCACACAAAATACTGCTGCTGCGTATATATATTATGTATTCTGTGTGATGCCAGTTTATTGTTGTCGATGGTGAATGGCGATTGTTGCTTTAGTTGCTAGTCTCTGCTGGTTCATCCTTTTTTACACTCATCATCTTCAGCGGTTGTTTTCTTGAACAGCGCAAGCAGCAATGATCAAGATATGAACACGTTTCACTATTTCTTCGCCTTCCGCCTTCTTCCTCCAACCAAGCAAACCTTCTTAATCTTTAGGCATCCTTTCCACAATAAAAACGATACCTGTTGTTCATGTCTTTGGTTGTGGATACAGACATACGTGTGCATGTAACCAACCTGGCAAGCTTTATTTATGTACATACTATATGGATGAACATAATACGCGTGAATATTTATCCTCCATTATTTCTTTTTTTCTGTGTAACTTGTATTATTAATACAACACAAAAACACATTATTATTATGTGCCTTCCCAAATCCCACTGCACACTTGAGTGAGCAAGGTAGAGCGCTTTACGTTATGTTAAAAATTCAAAGCATGAGACGAATATAATAAAAACATTGTCTCTTATTGCCAGTCAATTTAAAAAAAACGTAGTCAGTAGTAACACGCTCTATCCTTCTGTTTTTTATGCATATATGCGTGTATATTACACTCATTATTTATTATTACCAACTGTAGTATGGTGCGTATAAAATAGCTGGTCATTTAGATTCTTCTTATTTTCATCTTCTCCATCATCAACATCATCATACTAATAGTTTGACTTGACTCTCAGACGTTTTTTTTTATAGAGAATATAACTTGAGTATAAACATAAACACGACTGGCTACATCAGCAGCAAAAGAACAGAAGAAACATGCCTTTACAACATTTAAAACACTTTCCTAATTCCTAACAACAAGTTACAACAATACAAGATACTTCAAGCCATGACTCTCCTCCTAAAAGTATGTTGCGGTGATTTTCATTTTTGTTACTGCGTAGATGCTATTTACCTATTTGTTGTGCGTATGTTGTTATTATGCATATTATTATTACCACCTATATACACTTTTCTTTTATATTTACGTCTTGCATGATTATACAAAGGTAAAGTACGTGCGGTGGTGGAATGGTATGGCGGTAGTGAATGTACATCATATCAGCAGCAACAGAAACCTTTTTCTATTAAACTTTTTTTTTCTGTGATGGACTCTGATTGTGATTGAAATTGTACATAGGTACACATTATGATGTTTAAGGATAAGGAAGGATTATCATAATCATCATCATCATGACAAGGTTGCTGTTTGTGGATTATTTAGAAATGTCCTGTAGGGTTAATATGTTGTTGATGCTGCAGCTGCTTTCTTTTTTCTTTGCTTTTATAGTGCAGGCGTCTTCCTAAAAAAATAAATTGAGCATGTACTCGAACTCAGTCATAGTGTTAATGCAGATTATTGCAGTGCAGATGCAAAAATACATAACTGCAAAAAATAACAGATGAAAATTTGTAGTGAGGGTTCTGGCTTAGCATTATAGCACTTATATCCATACTTACCAAGTTATATTTAAATATTGCCATTACCAAGTTTCATATTATATTACAAATAGTTAATTTCACTTGTGTGTCATGTATAATTGTCAATGAAAACGAAATTACGAGATAATTTTTCTGCTACTTCTTGCTTGAATGGCTATTATTGCTCAAGGACTCAGGAGGAGATGCAAAAGTGACTTGACTACGCAGCAGTATTTATATTTATACTAGACGCACTCATTCAGACAGATTGAATTTTCGTTGCCATTTCCCATTATGTTGATGATGATGATGATGATGCTATTATTATTGTAAAATTTTTTTTTGTCTGTGCCTTGGGTTGGGTTCTGCCAAGGTTAAAAATTCAATTCCATAATGATAATAATAAATAAATAAATGTACTTGCATCCCATTATTATCAGCATCGTCATCTGTGGCATTATCTATTTTCATTTTTAGGCCTCAATAAAACTAACCATCATTGTTTATGCATATTGTTTCCTTGTCACCTGCTATGTATATAACAATGAATGGAATTATAGAGGAAAGGCACACTGTTGTAAAGAATAGCGCAATGCAGGGAATGATGATGATGGAGAGAGATGGAGAGTAAGAGCTAACATATTTATAGTAGGTATATGTTATCTCAGTATTACTTTTTTATTCGTTAAAACGAATTTCTTGTATATTGCTTGGGGAAGCTATACGATACATAAGCATTATTCACATGCACATATATGGATGAAAAATGAGATGCCAAGTGTGTAAAAAAAATTTCAATGATGTTGTTGATGATAATGATCATGTCAATAACTACAAATAATTATATAGGGGCTTCTCGACCAACAACATCTAAATAATATCTGTAAACATGAAAGCGTATTTTTTCCGCAATGACTTTGCATTTTGATATTTTGGTGCTGTTACTACTCTGCATCTGCATATATGCTGGCGCCCATAATTAACGTTTTATAAATAAATTGATAAATCTGTAGTAAACCAAATCCAAAATTACTTTTTAAAAATAAGGATCTTACATAACGAATAATGATATAAAATAACACCTTTCAAAAAATATTAAAGCGGATGTCGTAGCTTCCCGATTAGTAAAATGGTTAAAAAGCAAAAGTCAGCAAAATTGCTACATGCATTTTTTATTGGTTCATAAAATATCATCATCATGATTGCAAATACTTGCTATTCTACATCTAGTTACATATTCTTGCATTTAAATAATATGCTTGTGTATAAAAACGGTAATGGTTGTTGGTCAGGCATGAATGGAGAATTCTTGTTTCATCATCACATCTTGTGTCGTCGTCGCACTAAATATTCAAAATTGGCTTTAAAAGTCAGAAAAGAAGACTTGCAGAATCAGCAGCTGAGCAACCACTATATATATAGGTATTTATATATTTTATGACAACATATTTATTACAGTTTTTGCCAATTCAAGAAAGAAGAAAAAACATACGTTTTGATTCTTTCTTATGCAGTCATTCACGTTTTATTTGTAGACATATTATTTGTTTGCTTGGATACAGGATAGCCGTGACAATTTTAAATATTGCTGTCTGGTTTGTTCTTTTTTATCTGTCACATCAATTCGTCTCTTTTTTGCTGCTTAATTGATTTTTTCACAATTTCAATTTTCAGTGCACGTAAATGCATACATGTACATACATGCATTTGCTGTCATATTTTTCTTCCACTTCCTAGCCTTGTTTGTGATGTCCTTAAAGTGGAAACTTAAGCATGGAAGAAGCTAGTATAAATACATATACATAGGACGAACAGGTAGGTAGATAGATCATAATACGTAATGATCATGTCATCATCAGATTACATATATTTGTACCCTGCCCATTTCATCTCTCATCTGAAATTGATCCATCTCTCTCTCTCTGTCCATCCGCGTTTCCTTTTACTGTATAATATTATGTTGTGTACATTAGCTAAGTATGCGCACTGTCAAAACAAAAAAATAATAAACTTGACTTGGCTAAAATACTACTACAACAACAACCCCATGATCTTCATCATCATCAACAATATCTTTTGGTCGTCATGATCATGCATGCAAGAATAGGATTGTTTGAGGGTTGAATTGTTTCAATATTATACTTATTCTTCAACGCCAATCCAATGTTTATTTCTATACATGCACGCATTACTATAAATGTACTTTATTGCGTTTTTAGTACCACTTCGAAGTACGCAAGCAGGAGAGTCCAACGTTATACAAAGATATTTTCAGATGATAATCATCATGAGACAATAATATTCGTAATTCCTAATGCTGATCCTGTTGGTGTGGTGGTGGTTTGGTTGGACTTAAGCGGGATGATGTTGTTGATAATGGAAGTATCATCATCATCATGATCATCATGTATCGTATCAGTTCGTTTACTCACTTGACTATCAGTCAGTAAGTAGCAATTGGTCTTCTCTCTCTCTGTCGTCTTCTTTTACAAAAAAAACTGAATTTGGTATGCAAAAGACGTGCGTCTCCTTCTTCTTGGTCTTCATCTTTCTGGTAATCATCCTATCACATAAAACATCCTCCTCTTCGTCATGAAAATGAGAAATAAAAAAGAAGAAAAAAAAGATAGTTTTATGGGTGGAATGCATATAGGTATGCATGCATTTATGTAGCTATGGAGATGATGATAATGATGATGCGATCTGATGTGAAGTTGTTTTTCATGCAACCTTGCATATATATAAAAATATATATTTTACATATACCTATGTATCGTGCATATAATATTATTGTATACAACTTGTAAATTTTCGGTGATTTGGTGGTGGTGGTTGGTGGTTGGTTGTTCTTGTGTACGTGTATTCCTTATTACTACCACAGCAGCAGAGCTACTCACTGCGCATTTTTACTGTTTTTAGTCATTCACTTCTTGCCTTTATGCATATATTCCGGCTCCGTGTATCTGCTTAACTTCATATTCATTATCATCATTTTCACTGGGTAAAAAATCTGATTGCGTTTAAGGGAGAGAAAGAGAGTGAGGGAGAGAGGCTGTTGGACAGGCTACTGCAATAATATACAGGACAACAATTTTTTTTATCTACCGTGTTATTATCCTTTAGTTAAAAAGTATCTCTCTAGCAGGAGGAGAGAGGCCTATAGCTGTTTGATTGCAGAGGATAATGTGTATGTACATATATTTCAAAACTCTTGGCAAGAAACGTAACAAAATAAAAAAAATGCTACCGGCTATGCATACTTTTAAAAACATTGTGGATATTAAGTATTATTATAATTGTTACTTATTACTCGTGGTAGTACTGATGCTGCTGGCTTTGGTTGCATGTTATAACGCATAATTTTACAAAATGAAAAAAACGTTTAGAACATTTTTAAAAGGATTTCGGATGGGATGACGAAGCTCGTAATGTTATGGAGGATTTGCTTCTTTTTTTTTACAGTTTTACAGCATACTACTCTTAAAGAGTCAATTCTTAATCTCTTGGTTTGGTAGTGGTTTTTGTTGTCCTGTCCTGCCTGAACTGTTTCGGTGGCGAGCAATAATGGTTATGATGGTGGTGGTGGTGATGTGATATGTGCTGCTGATGCTGATGATGTGGTGTGGTCTGCTTTTTGGTCCAGCCACAAAAGATGAATTTCTTTCTTGAAAGTGGATCTGCTTGAGTATTACTTACGTTTTTCTTGCTGCTGAGGATATTAAATTTTATGACTGTCTAAGGCTAGCTTTCCTTTCCCACTAACCCCACCAAAACAGTTAGAATGACCGTTGCTGTGGAAGTGTTATAAATAAGAAATTATTTCGGGTTTCGGGTTATTCAAATGTTAAATTCTGGTTGAGTGAGAATATATATGCCATAATATGTAAAAGCATTTTTCCTCATATTATTACTGCACATACTAAATAAACACTTGTACGTTTCTATTCGAGTTTGTTGTACGTATTTACGCATATCTGTGCTCAGATATTTTTTCCTGAGCAGAGTGACGGATTGAGGTCGAAGTCAGAGATGAGCACAAGCAAGATAGAGAAGAGGAAAATTCTCTAATTCTTTTTCTGTGATTGCTATATTGTGACTCTAGTGGTTTCGAAAAGGAGAACCCAATGTTTTATTTTTTATTATTATTTATGTTTTCTTCAAGAGAAGATGGAAAAAAAATATTACGTGTTTTTCTCCAAGTGACTCTACCAGTTACAGTTGATCATCATCATGATGATCAAGAAGATGTTACTCAGTAATGAAAAATTTTTTGTTTGAAATAATATTGCTTATGCTATATACTTTCATGTAATAATACACCAGTTGTGGTTGTTGTCACAAATATCAGTTTTTCTCCGTTTGTACATAATCTTCCACATCTCTGCATCTTACTGCTTCTATTAGTGCATATATTTATTTATCCGCATTCAATGATGATAATAATACGTATGATATATAAAGTACTTGTTAAATGGTGATACAGAAACCCGAAGCGATATTGTTATTTAGTGTGACCCAGCAGCAGCAGCAGCAGCAACAGTGAGGTTTCAACTTTGGTACACGTATTGCTGCTGCAATTGGTTACATAAATTCCTGCTGTGTTGTTTTATGAGACATTCAAACATGGTAAAATGATAATGACCAACAAGCATCATGTAGGTACTCACGCTTTTAAGTGAGTATAATGGCTTGCACACTTGTGTATATATGATCATTGCCTTTCTTCCTTCACCTTTATCCTTCACCTGGAACAAGGCATCCCTTTGTACTTTTGTACAACACCACGCCATGCGAGAAAGAAATAATATGGATTCCTTACCTTTTTTTACTCTTCGCCTAAATAATCTTTAAAACGTTCTAGTAGCATTGTATATTTTCTTAACCTTTTTGGTAAGAATGGGAATTGGGGCATTGGGTGGGGCTGAGGACATTTTTTGTGGACATAAGGAAATCTTGTTGTGTACTTAAAGAATTGTACGTTGTGATTTTCCTCCATGACATATGGTGTTGAAGACAGCAACATAAAGGAAAAGGGAAAAAATACCGTACTGACTGTATCAAACAACCCTTGGTTACGGATTTGTGTAATGAATGATAGTAGGCATCTATTTCATTTTCTTAACCGTCTCAATCAATATAATGTATCGTAAGTAAAATTATGGAAAACTGCTGTAAATATCCATTCTGTCAAGTTGGGATATTCAGTACGCGTTAATTATTCCGAGCAATCATTTCAAAGTATATTCGTCTAGCCTCTTCGTTTGTATGGAAAATGAATGTGAAATAATAACATTAAAATGGCCTGGTTTAATTGCATAGCTCATGTGATAATAACTGGAAGATTCAAGAATCCATGCAGCGCATGCTTGTGCATTAATCGTTTGTTTATCAGGTCAGCCCCGTAAACACAATGCGGTGTGTTTAGTAGTGGATGAAGATTGTCAAGGCATTAAATATTGATTTAGTATTTCACCGCGAAATTCAAGATAATTCGAAATTAAAGGCTTCAAGTTATTCTGGGATTCATTTCCACTAATAATTTATTGTTGAAATGCAACGTGAATGGTATTCGCAAAATGCATAAAATAAATTCAACTCGATGCATTTATTAATTTATCGCACACGCAAGAGATTATGACGCATTTACATAAAAGATAATAAGGCTGTAAGACCTGTAAATACGTAGCCGTGAGTTGACGCGAGTGCAGAAAACATATTTGTTTTCTTTGTTGCTTAATAAGAACTTTCAAATGATATATCACTTGCTGTCATTGACAAAAAATATATTCAGGCACCTACAGACAAGCACCTGGAAGGTGGGTTCAAAGTAACACCAGTTTCCTTCGTTACTTGTCAAGAGCTTTCAAATGATATAGGTTAAAGTTAAAAAAGAATAAAAGTTCCCACTGTAACTCCCCCGGGGTTTGAGCTAGTTAGCTTAAAATCAATAGGCTTCGAGACTAAGTCCTCTAATGCTTATATTTGTATACCAAATTTGAAGCAATTTGGATGAGCCGTTTTGGAGTTATCGTGCAGACTAGACACACACAGACAACCATGTGTAAATCATTACTACGTTGTTGCACGGCTACGTAATACGT
>JAHZNC010000669.1:0-35869 GCA_027744095.1 Zhuqinia jingwanae | reverse complement strand
CCTACCTATACTCATCCTTCATTCCAGATGGCATACTTTATGTTTATAATTATCATTAATGTAGCATGACGTTGATAAATATGTCATTGCCATGATGTCAATGTTGGGTTTGGCGACAATAATCCGACTGAAATTATGCATGCCAGGCATAAACATACCTAGTAGGTATATCCACGGAAATAAACGTTGTCTTTGTTATTTTATTTCGTTGCATTAGTCGTCAATAATGATATGATCATTTGATCAACATCAAGAAAATTTTAAACGTTTTAGTTTGTATGTTAAAATGCTTTTTAATGAGTAGGTGACTAATGATGACATGGACATGACACATTTTGCCAGTTTTATGTACATTTTGATTTGCACAATAATGTTTGATTTGATGTTTGCCGGTTTTATTATCCACATTTACGCAGCAACAAGGAAATTCATAGTTGGTTTATGTCATCTTATTTCGTATTAATAAGTATTCCAATCACAATTATTGAGTTTTTTTACATTGCTTAAAATGTTCTGCTCGAATATTTGTAGAAAATTAAATTCAAGGGTACTTATAGGTACTTACACATTTTACGTAAATGCTATCATTTTGTTCGTTACAAACAAGTCCATACTTCATTCACAAAAGGTTATGGGGTAATATGAACTGCTCTGACGACAAAATGTTACCAAGTAATATTTTTGATTTTATTAAATAATGTAAATACGCTTTCAAAATCTGGATAAAAGTTAGTATAAAAATAAGGTCCTAATTGATTTTGGGTATTTAACGGAGCATTTTGCGTTTAATATTAATAAATTCATGATGGACTAATCGTCCGCACTGCCTAAGATTTGCTAAAAATTTGTGTTTTAATTCAAAAGTCATAATCATTATATCCAGTAGATATCAGTAAACAAATGAAATTTCATTCATCAATTGAATGTAATTATTGAAAAGTTTACAGTTCATTGTGATTGAAATTTAATTTAAAAAAGTAGTACTAACACTAAGTAACCAATTTAATTTCCACCTACAACAAGTCCGGATAAAACGTAATTCAACGTTCAAATAAAAAGGAAATTCCATTTACGTGCTATAGTTACATTATTTGGTACATCAAAAGCAAAACTACTATATACCATAATAAAAACCATTTTACCATCATCTTAAAACGAATACATGCTATATGGATGCTGCTCAACTTCTAATCACGAGCTTTACAAATAAGCACATAGCACATCCAACATGTACAACTCAGCTCTACAAGTGGGTATGTAACGTATTCAAGTTAGTTAGAGGTCGATAGAGACAATGTGGTGTGGGACTAAGTATCGTTGGGATGAGTCAAAAACGTTTTCTCAACGTTAATAACCTGTTGAATAGGTAAATTTATCTTTCCTTTCAGCATATTTAGTAGCATACATTGCTACGTAAATTGTGTTGCAAAGTAGCGCGTGCGTACCTAAAGTCTGCTCAACCGGCTTTGAATATAAAACAAAAATTGTTTTATATTGTTTATTTTAATTTTTTTAATTCATTGTCGAATCTTGCTTAACATTGGTGAATTTAAATACAGTTAACTTATCTGTATTGTAAGAAGGAATTTCCCACAAAAATCGTTTTGATTTTGAGTTTTTACGACGCAACAGAACAGTGCATTTTACATCTCATGTACATACATAAACTATAAACGTATGCAAAGAGTGTAATATCGGTCAGTTATCATCGTTATCAAAATATCGTTCAAAATAACTGCCATGATAACTTATCATATGTGTGGTGTTGTGTCGTAGCGAGTATGATAAGAGATGAGAATACTTTACCAACCAAAATCAACCTTAGCTTGAACGAAACAAGATTCCTACTTCGATACAACGTAAAAATATTCCTACAACTCATTTTGCTGCGATGATAGTCATTGCATTGTATATTGGTGTTTAGTTTGTCATACCATTCGCATTTTTGCATACGTACATATATTTCACAAGATAGTTTTTTGTCCTCCCTACATTTTCGTATTTTGTTAGTGCATACGTAGGTATATTCATGTATCTTTGTCGCTTTACTTTAGGTTGAATCATCCTTTCGTTGTTAAAAGTTGTTAGGCAGCATTTCGCCTGAAAACATATGAGTATAGAATAGAAACTAAATTACCACGGACATGGTAAGCTCTTATAAACTTGTATGTGTAATAGGTAAATACATAACATATTATGTATCTGGAATCAGAATCCATATAAAATGACTTTTCAAACATCAACGTTTTTAACGAATAAAAAATTTATCCTTGCGTATATAATACATGTCACTGCAGGTTCAGATACATATGGCAGACGACTTTCACATAATTTTCATTTTAACAAGTATCCGTAACCAACGAAGGAATTAACATGTCTGTTTTAGCACTTTACTAGTCAAATGTTTTCTCTTAACACTGCGTAAAACTTTATGGAATTTTCGCCCTAGTGATGCATATGAACTATTATGAACTGGATAATTTACCATGTGTATATTATTAAATATGACGCGTGCGAACAGACAAACAGACAAGCATGGTGTCATAGCTACTTACAACGTTTCTCCTTTGTGATTAACTGTTTGATATGATGATGGTTAGATTTGATTCAAATACAAAGTTATGTATGAACAATGCAATGTACAAGTACAGTACACAATAATTTTATGTTTACATAAAGAATTTAAGTGGTTAAGCTATTTATTCGTTTTGTGGATGCTGGAGGATATCCAGCCTTGCCACTTTGTAAATTTAAAAACAAACAACCAAACAATAATATATAGTAAGTATGACCTGTAAATAGCTGTGAGTGGACGCAGGGGATGGAAACGCGTGTTTCCTTTGTTGCTCAATAAGAGATTTCTAATGAAATGACATTGACGAAAAAAAATATTCAGGCACCTGCAGACAAGCACATGCAAGGTGGGTTCAAAGTACATCAGTTTCACCCGTTACTTGTCAAGAGCTTTCAAATGATATGCCACTTGTTATAGATTAAGGTTTAAACAAGTTTCCACCGTAGCTCCCCCATGGGGATCAGTGAGGTGGATAAAAATCAGTAGGCTTTGAGACCTCTAATGCGTGTATACCAAATTTGAGGTAATTTGGATAAGTTATCGTGCAGACTTACACACACAAACAACAATGTGTATAAATCATTACTACGCTGTTGCACAGCTACGGAATAAAAGTTAACAGAATCCCAACTAAATTTTTGTAAGTAACGAGTGACGAGAACGGCAGCCAAATAATTTAAGGTTTAGATGTTTCATTGATGAGCCTATATAAAAAGTTTGAATGTGCTTTCTGAGTCTGAATGTGTATGCAGTTTTGTGGTGTGAAGTGTGATGATGATGATTAAAGTGTTTAAATTGGTTCATGCTGCAATATAATTTCTTCATTCTAACTTCTGAGATTTGAGATCATGAGCGCTTTGTTACTTTGTTGTGTGCCGTACTTGTATGTTGGGTGCAAATGTATGTACAGAATCTGTACTACAGATTCGTATGTTACAGTAAACCCATGGTCTTGCGTCATTATTACACCAACCTACATACTTGTAAACGTTTATACAAGTATTTACACTGCAAGATAAATAGTATATACCAACTACACTCACTCTCAATACAACTAACATTTGTGAATCATGGACCAAAATACCAATTTAATGAAATGAATTCTGAATTCCACCCACAATATAAATATCCTTAATTAACTACAGATTTTATAACTTTATTTGTGCATGTAAAAGTATTTTATGAATTAGCTGGTTAAAATTGAGTTATTCCAGTTTATACTGCCTAACTATTGAGTCTATCAATTACAAAACAGTCATAAAAGAAATTTCTATAAAAGTGCAGTATGAAGTAGCATAAGTTTTAACTTGCCCCAAATCAAGTAAGCATGTTTCGTTTTTCACCTTGCCCCATCGAACTGGAAAATTGCAATGATTCATAATACCCCGTAATATACAGAGTGACATAAGGGTTTGATCTTTTAAAACTGACATCATCTTAATTTTCAGCCACACATTAAGAAATTATTCTTGGAAAACCAACATTAGCTAATCACTGCAGCTGCCATGCAGTGTGTTTTACGGAGTTTAAACTTATGATGAGGTCAGAAAAAAATGCCATAAAACTACATGAAAGACAATGCCTTGGACGCTGTCTCAAAATATGTCTAAATCTGGTATTTACTAGAATTCCATCCATATACTACACAAGCCTTCTTCTTTTATTTAACAAACTAAAAGAAAAGGTTTAGCCTTTTTCTCTTTTTGCTTGTGAGGTCGAATAAAGTTTGTATTGTCGCATCTTCCTCCTGTGCAAGCAAATATAGTACTTTACGACTCGTTTACCTCTCAATGCATTACTTTATTTGTTAGCTTGAAAAGTACAATCGACGAAAAATGTTAGGTATATATGATATATGTTTAAGCTCTATAATCCTCTACTACGCACGTAAAAGGGTTTAGGAATTTTACACGGGATATTTTTGTGGATGTGGGGTTTCACGTTTACTACGTTTTAGGTAGTAGCACATAAAGGCAAGTTGTGTAACAAAACAATATATGCATGCCATGTTGTAAGATTTTATATGTGAGAGTGAATAGCTCTCGTCTCTCCCTGATAATTTGAATTGAACCTACTACTTCTTTCTGCCTAACGATACTACTGCACTCCACACTGGCTGGTGATGTGGTGATGACTGAGAACGACCTTTTTTGCGTATTTTCATTTTATCGTAACACTGCACTGACTTCGTTCGTAGTGACGCCAAACAAAAACGTTTTTTTCTCCGTAATCATAACATGAGTGAGAATCGAGCGTATATACGTTGTGTTTCTGTGTAACTTTAGCCGTTGCGTTGCGCATATTGTTTTGGTGGCATGATATTGGATATTATCATGATGAGCATATTGAGAAGGGGGGAGTAAAGAATTTTACCAAGTAAACCAGAATCCCCTTACCAAAACTTACATTTACAATTCACATAGTAGAGGATGTTGTTTGAGAGTTGAACAAAATATTATTATACATTTACCAAGTAAAAAAAGTTCCACTTGCTTGAGAGCAAGAGTTCTACTTTTTTCATAGGTACGTAGTAAGTAGGTACCTACACAAATACTCATAATACATACATATATACTATATCAATCTCTATATAGATATATTATATATACATATAAGGTCATAACATATATACATATAAATTGTAGGAAAAATGACTGAAAATTAATCGCCATACTGAAAACTTTCAGATTTCAGTAAACGTTCCCAATTCTCTAAGACGAAGGACCCTTTTTGTGAGAAAGGAATTCCGGGAGTGCATAATAACATTTTTGGATTTGCACACAGCCTGTAACTTGGTCAAGGAATTCGAAATAGCACGGATTTGCAACATCCGTTAACAGTTAATTCAGCAGCAGTTAACTGGAAAACTTCAAAGATTGTCCAGTGAAAGTCGGAGAACTGTAAAGTTCAAAACAAAGTATATCTCATATTGTGGGAAGTGGAAACCATAGCAATAAAAAACTAAAGGAGACGAAAAAGCTATCATAGCTTACCATCAATTAGTCCAGTGTTGGATTTTCAATATCATTAACCAGTACTCTTTAACTTGCAGAACTGCATATACCATGCCTTGCTACAATATAAACATCAACAAACTTCATGATTAATTTGATTTAATTTATCCGGATGGATTTCTGCCACACAATCATCATTATTACTACAATAAGCTGATCTTCATATTGTCCCTCAGAAAGATCATCATCATCATGTGCTAACATTTGTTGAAAATTTAGCAACCTTTCCAATTTAACAGTGGTCACGATGTATTCTACTAAAGTGAAATTAGAAATCTAGGATAGTATTCAATTGCTAATACTCTACTTTTACCCGTCAGCCAACATAGGTATCGATCTCTGTAAGAAAAAAAAGGAGTGTAGTTACAATAGAAGCCTATTTACAAAAATAAACACCATTTGTTCATTATCAAAAGCAATTTAGAAATGCTCAATATCTTTAAAAGTTAGTCAACATCAAAGTAATAATAGTCATCTTGTCAATGCTCCAATCTAATTTTCCCGTATTTAAAAATAATTGTTATAAATTTGTTAACACGAAAAGTATTTTTTTTTCTGAACAAGTATTGAAATGAAAGTATAGTGCAGAAGTGTCGTGTTAAAGAACCCAGTTCACAATTTTTATCCCATACAAAACAACAAGCAGAAAAAAACGTAGGGTTTCGCCATTCGTTCAACACATAAATATTATACCTTTATTCAAGAAGCATAGGCTAGACTTGACAAGCCAAAGCCATCTCTCGGATTATATGATAAAAGCGCTCTCTTCCCCTTCTTCGTTCTACATATCAAATAGCCACTGCAACGGTTGTGCTTTAACGTGTGTATACTATACCCAATAATACCCAGAATCTTATTGCAAAAGGAAATGGAAATGATGATATGATATAGTCAACCATTCGTTTTCAGCCATCACACCCACCAATTACATACTACCATGAAGATTTCATTGTAAGCTGTAATTTTATATAAACATTTTTAGTGAACAAAGTACTTTGCAATGAAGATCTCACCGTTGTTGTGAATGTGAAAGCGTCTGTTTCTCAAGTCTCCCCGCTAAATAAAGTAAAAGTCATGCAGGAGGACTAATAATTAAGACATGGAACTTTAGTGAATTATTTTTATTAGAAATTTTTATTAATTAAAAAGCAAACATGGCGCAAATTTGAGAGAACATTTCTCTCAGATTGCTGATCAACATCGCAGCGTGGGACGGAGCAAGAGTCCAACCTGATTGAATCCGTTTGATTGATTTCAAACAGTATACCATTTTCGTTGGTTCATGCATCGTGGCGTGGCACCTTGAACGTAAGTTTTTGCTGCTGCGCGGGCGTGAATTTAGTGAAAAAAAAACAGGAAAACATTTTTTGTCGTCGTATGATTTATCTTTAAAAAGGTACAATTAACTGATTCCATATAGCATGTCAGAATTATTCAAATCATTCATTCATTCAAATCAACCAAACTAACATGGTTGGTAATGAAAGCACAAAAACATTATGAAGAAATAAGACTGGTCTAAAATTTCCTACTAGAATTTTCTCCCAATATAATAGCTTGTTTTTATGCCATTTTTAAATGTAATGCTCATATTGACACTGACAATGTGCGTGCAAAGTTATTTTTAAGCAGCTGGTAATTGGAAACAATGTATATTTATTCCAAGAAATTGAAAATTAGAGAATTTGTGAAATTTTCAGACAAACGATTGTATGTATATTTCATTGTTACGAATGTTACGCAATTTGAATTAAATCTTTCGACCATATCTTTGTTTCACATGTTTTGTTAATTAGACTCAAAATTCCAGCACAGTAAGCAATTGTTCTGAATTTTGCATATACAATGGTTTTGAGTACATGAAATTCAAAAAGATAGATGTGCTTACTTTTCTGTTATAATTACCGTATCGATATTAATACGTAAATGTATGTAATGCTAAATGCAAACATTCACAGAAAAATGTTGCAAAACGTAATTTTGACCTATATACCTGTAACGAAGTGTACTATAACGTCAGGCATTTACAACGTAGGGATGAGATATCATGTGCATAAAATCTTTTCCTTTTTGATTTGATGCTTTGTTGTTTGTTCAGTCTTTTGACTTTAGAGGTTTCGAGTGGCTTTTTATAACATTCGTTCCCAACCACAATAAAAAAGTACACATAAAATCGGGTAAAATCATAAATTTAGCTCATTAAAGAATAAAAAATATTGAGCTTATAGGTGTTTCATTTGATTTTTTGGTCGTGGGTTGAAGTTAGGCCCATAAAACACGAGCTAGTAAAAGTGTTGTGTAGCAAAAGGAAAGGTGTAGGTATAACATTTATAAAGCTGGGTAATTATAGCATGTACCATCATCATATATTTTGGAAAGTTGGCCTAAACCATTTTGTTTTATTTATTTTTTCTTTAGAATATCCTTCTGGAATTCAATTGTTCATTGATTGTTGGTCAGCAAGTTCACTGAGCGACTCCTTGGGGTGGATGTAGGAGAAGGCAAAGCTGTGGAGGTCAATGTGAAGATTTTGCACATCATATTTTTTTCTAAAGCAAAAATTTTCCCGACGAAGGTGTTTGTGTATTAGCTCGTCGCTATTTTAAGGCTTTAAGCAAATACTCGAAAAATGAGCACTGTTCAAACTCAAGTGATCACAACAGGAATGGCCACACACCTACTGCAACTTGGAACGCAGGTGTCTGAGAGGGATGTCAAAAAAGATTTAAAACCCGTCAACCAACCTATTATTAAACCTATTAGAAAAAGAATCTATGATTACTCGAGACCCTCTCGAGGAGAAGGTAATTTTCTTGAGATTTATTCAACGTATAATAAATATTATTTCTTATCCCTTTTTTAAATGTCGCGAAAAATTGTGTGAACATTTTTTATGTTAATTTTTTTCTTTTCAGTGCCTCAAATTAAACAACCGACACCTAAGACGATACCCGCTAGTGTATCATTTAAGAGTGATTCATTAATCAAGAGAGCTGGAAGATATCTTTTGGGACCCAAACAAGGAAATTCTCCGGTGAAATGTATTCAGCAATTTTTGGCCAGAAAAGATGGCACAGACGAATTTTATGTTTTAAAAGTAAGCAGGAAAAACAAAAATGGGCGCTAATTAATAATTAAATTCCAATAAACCTAGAATAAACTAATCAGACTTTTTTTACATTCTGCTTTATAGATTCTTACGCGGAAGGATGTAGGTGAAAAAGAAACAGCGGATGACATTCAAGGAAAAACGTTGTTTCACACTGAGCATTCGTTACTTTCATTAGTTAAAAATGAGGAGGGAGTCATTCATGAACATGGGATGTTTAGGGTAAGCTGGTTTCAGATTTGGTCTGATATCGGATTTCGTGTGACGTGAATACGTACGGGTCACTTGGCAGTGAAGAGTTTTTATCTATAATTTTTTAAACCATAGGAAACTCTTAAAGAACTTGTTGTAAATGAAAAAGGAGAGGAATCATTTAAGGAAGTAAGACGACTTTGCCTCGTGCTAGACTGCTTCGTGGCGCATGATTTTAGCCCAAAATATAGTAATATTACTAACATGCAGTGCTACGTAATTAAGGAAAAGAAATTGCCAGAAGCAGAAGCAATACGTATATTTTGTAAAGTAGTACAAATTGTGGAAAGACTGCATAAGGTATTTATCTTTACAACAAGGAATAATAGCTTATTGGTTGGAGTTTGCAAGATGGAAGTTGCAGGAAAACATTTATTTTTTTACTATTAGCTTAAACCATATTTAGGTGAGACAATAAAATGATTTCATTAGTATGATTTTAAGTGGGTTGTTCATTTTGTTAATTTGACTGTTGCTTTTCTTTATACAGGTAAACCGTCGGATATGTGGGCGTTGGGAGTTGTATTGTATACTATGCTGTTTGGTCAATTTCCGTTTTACGACCAGAGTCCGTCAGAACTCTTTCGCAAAATCAAACTTGGGGAGTTCCAAGTCCCTGTGTAAGTTGAAAAATCTAAATATCTACTATTTTAACCATTAATCAAGCGTTGCATTGAATCTTGTATATTACGTAAACTGCAACGTATCATCAGATTCCATACATTATATATTGACATTTTCCAAAAACTGGCTTCAATTAATTACATCCAATGATGTGCCCTTAAATTACGCTATTAAAGGCATATTAATGTGTGTGATTAGTTGGATCAATCATGATTGTTGTCAATTTTTAAAATGTATAAACTTTTAAAAATTGACTATCGATTTATTCCACTTTTTATGATTTTTGAAAGTATATTTTTGTCAATGATTCAAAACACATGATGACGCCAGAATTTTACGGACTTGTTTTGGTTGGATTACATTAGCATATTTGTTGCGCTCACTTGTCCTTGTCCCGTGTAGGTAACTGTGTGACTGTTACCGTTACAAATCGTAACGTTCAGTATACTTTATCTTTTTGGTTTTTAATACAGTTTATAATTTATATTTTAAAATATTTTTTTTACAATGTTTATGATTATTATACACTATTACAATTTTACATTATCCGTAAGGCCTGCCAACAGCTATTCTGCTGTTACGCTGATTGTTTCTTCTATACTAACGGCCAAATTTCGGAACCTTATTCTGTTCTAAAATTTGTCTAGTCTGTATAAAAGAAACTAGCGTTATTACAGCAGATGTGCCGGCACAGCCGTTTCCCCATGATTTAATCATGGTCTCACACACTTACTAAAACACGAATGTTATATATTTTGCCTTTGTCCTTATTTTGTCTTATACCGTTCACTCTGGGATCCAGAGTCTGGATCTCTCATTGGATTACACAACATTACCCATTGTTTGTATAAATCATTGCAAAAAGAGCACAACAATTGGCTTTTGAGTTTTGGTGATGACACTTTCTCAATATGGGTGTTCATCTCAGAATTTCAATCATCCAATTTGTGTTGCTTACCATCACTTCCTAAATTGCATTTCGGATACGGTAAAATTGACGTTTTGAGTGTATGCATGTCGGGGTTATAAAGCTCAAAAAAATATATCCCCATTTAAGGCATAAATACATTGACCTAAACGTCTTTTGTTCTGCGCTCGCTCGCTCATCATCAGCGTAAATCCTTCGCACAGAGACGTACGACATTCAATAATTATCCTTTTGACCTACCTATGTATATAAACTTTTTTTTAAACCATTTATCCGAATTATCTCATGCAATTTGCTGCATCAAACTAGTTTGCTGCCATCTGCGCGCTTTCCGTCTATAAATCACTTCTGAATAGTATATATATGTCTTTTCTGATTTTCTTCTCTTTTATCAGGCCATCTTGTAGATTTCGTGGAAGCTAATTTCAATTTAATGTATTTGTAGGGATGTAAACGTGAGTCAAAAAACAGTTGAGCTGATTCAATCACTCCTGCTTTTGGACCCGAAAAAGAGACTAACGGCTTCGGACACGCTGATAAAGGCGAGAAGCATAATTGCCGCAGAACAATCTTTAATGTCGGACTCTGATCTACAGGTATATATTCCCAGTTTATATTTATTTAACTATTTATCATGTTCACGTGTTTGTAGTATGTGTAATATTATTATAATTAAATTAAAACACGGGATTAAAATTAATATTATTATGTTATTTTTGTACAGTTAAAGGTAAACTATTTATTGTGTATTACGTAATCGTTCCACTTAATTATTTCAGGTTGTCCCAGATTGTCATCCAGGTCCTGGTACAGAAAGGCCGAGAAAACGAACATATTCTGAGCATAGCTCTAGCATACCTGTAGATTTTGCTGCGGATATTGCTTACATTTTGGCTAAATGCGAAGAGTCAACAGAGGTCACTGCTAATGTACGAATTGATATAAAACTGTACTATTAATATTAATTTTTAATTATCAGTCTATAGCTGGGATGAAGCACCTGACTATTTTTTATTTTAAACTATTAGGATGCAGAGCCACAGAAGAAGAAGGCCAAAGTTGGACTTTCTTCAAAGTTGCCTGGATTAACGAATCAGTATACCCTAGACGAACAACAGTTGCAAAGAATCCATGCGGTGTATGTAGCACGCAAAATAACCGAGGCAGCCTCCCTTGGTAAAATCTCTGCCCAAATGGTTACGGAGGAATTGACGAATCAACTTTCATCAAGCCCGAGTAATGGTTTAATTAAGAGCGCTACTACTAACACAGACAGCGCGCTTGTGCCCGATTTTGACAATACCAGTGTGATGAACCCGGCCACATGCGCAGGTGGCTTGGAGAACAAGGTTACATTGTCGAATAATAGGACGCATTTAATAATGCCTGCCAATAGCGCACATTTTTTGTCGTTTTCGCAGTCATCTTTTTAAGATACTTTATCTTAGTTCTATATCCGTACATAAATTTGTGCAGAGTTCCTGACACTAGTCAAAACCTTGTGCTCTTGTGTAGCTAACAAATGTGCTCCACAGTAGTTTGAAGCCATCAAATGTTAAGGATCTCGTGTTTCTTGGATATGCAACACTGAATATCCGACAATATTCGATAGTTTTGACTTGCTGTGTGAGCCACTTCCTAGCTATCAAAGAGCGTTATATTTTAACGGGTGCCATTAAATTTGCAGAGATTTATATACTGATATAGAACTGTGATAAATGATCTCAATAAAAGGTGATTATGGCTAGCTTGCCTGCAGTGTGCTCAAACAAACATAAAGACTGATAAAAATATTTTAGCAGTTATGATATGATTATTATGTATAGAGTATGATTATTTGTTTTATTGACAGTGATCATCTAACTTCCAAAGATTATTTAACAAAATATTTTTTATTTAAATCGAAAACATTAGAAAAAAAAGTTTTGTACATACCTATTCGATATTTATCTAGCTCTGAAATGTGATCCCAGACCAACGTGTATGATTTTTGAAGTTTGAATGCACTGCAGTCAAGATATGCACAGTTTGTGAAAACGCACAAATCTAATTTTTAATAATCTAATCTTAATTTAAGTTTCAATCAATTGACTTTTCAATTGACGTGCATTTTATGGCCACGTGAACAGTCTTGAATATTAATGGTTTTAGTTTGGAACACAATTTCAGCGGGATTGGTTGATTGGTAGTCAATACATTTACTAGTCAAATGGTCAATATATTGTCCAATTTAGTCACGATCAAATTTCTTGATTTTTGGTATGCAGCTAATAAATTACCTAAATTTCAGGTAATTTATCTAAAAAGTTTGTTACTCCTCCCACAATTTAATTAATCTTTAATTAAACAAATCTTCCTGCTTAGTTATTTTCAAGGCCCTAGATAGGTATATCTGTATCATTGGACCTCTATACAGGTCCAATGATACAGATATATCTATCTAGGGCCTTGGTTATTTTGAACTTTTTAAATTGGAAAATATATTGACCATTTAACTAGTCATATGTTGACTGCCAAATCGGTAGTACCAATAATCCCCATGAAATTCCTTTATTAGGGAAGTACATCATAGCTGATCAAATCAACATTAGGCCATCTATAGATTGTCTATAAAATAAGTAATTTGTATATTTTAATGTTTAAAGGGTAGATTATAGTAGAGCTAGCAATAGGTATAGAAGGAAAGAGCCTTTTCAAAAGAATCAACATCACATATTATTTCAAATCAAAACTGGCTTTCTTCATTCTTTAGTCAACTCCATGCATAGTCAGTTATAAAATAATATTGTTATCAATAATCAGTTATTTAGAATTAGATTTTATCAATATTTAGTTTGTAATCAATATAATAGATAATTTATGGGATTACCAACCCGGGGTTAACCTGCAGACAGTGTGTAACGAGACCAACAATTTCGTTACACACTCATTTTATTGTAAGTCTGATAAAGTTACATACACTTGGACAAAGTTTTAATTAAGTAGTTCATTTTTGGCGTTTTGAATTGTCACGACATGTCCTTCATTGACCTGTTTCATGAAGTCATTGTTATAAAAGTTGATCAATTCAGTTCACTGAAGAAAAATCCTCTTCATGTCATGATGTCATACATATAGTAATACATATTTTCATTAAGTTATTTGAATGTAGTGTGCATCTGGAATAAAGTAAATCAACCATCTTAGCTTGTATTTGTAAATTTATCGAATGCAACGCAAAGTGGTTAACAATCAAAAAATAAAATAAAACTAGTTTACCAGTCGTTTCAAATATTTCCAGTTTTATTTTTCCAATTTCTTGTTTTCAGCGCGACGTCGTTTCCTTTCCCTACAAAAAGTATCTTCTCAGTAATTCTTGTTGAAATTAAAAATAAAATAAAAATACTGTTTGAAGAATTTTATTGATGTTGTAGCCTTGTGCAAGGTTCGCTTGCTCGCGCGGTTCTGCTCTTATATGCTCGCGTTAATGCGCGTTAAGATTTCTTGTAATTTTTGTACGTTATAGGAGTTAAGCGCTGTGCTCTAGTAAGTATCCTGCTGCGGTCGCGACTAGCTAAAGTAAAATTAGTAAAACAATTATATATTAATTTATGACTTGAATGTTATAGATCACCGAGGCCGAGTACACCTTTGGTGGGCGAATACCTACTTTGGCGTCGGTTCTTGGAGACTTGCAGTTATTAGCCTGTCAATCAGTCTCCGGACTCGCTACTATGTACCCAAAAGGTGATGCTGACCATTGACGAAGCTTACGAGAAGTAGATGTCATTTGAAACAAGACGTAGAACCCAACTACTGTCTTTCATTGGACCTTAAAAGCTAGGGTTTTCTTTCCTAGTGCCTTCTATGGCATAAAGGTTCAATATAATCTGCATGGCTGCTAACGGGCATAAAAGCTAGGGTTATCATTCCTAGTGCCTTTTTTTGGCGAACGGTCCCAACCACACAGCAGAAAATTTTGCTGGGCCTTAAAAAGCTAGGGTTTCATTTCCTAGTACCATTATTAGGTATAAGGGTCCTTACAAAAATTTGCTCTGCGGAATTATTTGGAAGGAACCAAATATCTAAGAAGGATATAGGACAAACTGATAAGAGGTTCTATGCATAATAGAATAGAAGACTGCCTGCATTGCACTCCCGCAGGCAGTATGAGCACATCCAATCTTACAAGGAAGTTAGCAAGCAGTTAGCAGATTTAAACCAGTCTCCTGTCCTATGATTCACCATTCAGCTTTACCCAATATCGTCTCAATAAATAGCTTCCTGAAACGAGAATCAACCCTTTTCTTCCTTACTTTGAATTTGAATCTTGAAAACCTGAGTTTACAATACAAGATACCTTACTTATTCAGATTTATACGTTAGTTGTATCCAGTATGAAACAAGATAAACGTAGCTGTACAAATTTATGTAGACGAGTAGCAGATATAATCCTGTGATCAAACTGAAAACGTCTATTGAAAAGGTAAGTTTGCAGGAGAATAGGAATTAGAGGATAGTTAAATAGTACTTTACTTAATCGCACTTAAAAAACATATATTGCTGTAGTGCTTATCCGGTTTCACTATAAATTACTTTTATTTTTCCTACTTTGTATGTACTTGTTCTTTCTTACTTTATTTGTTTCACTATTTTCAGCGGTTCATATTTCATTATGTCGTATTGGCAAAACATCATATATTCTCTAATTCTCTCCTCTTTGGTATTTCTTTAAACTGTCATAAACCCCTAACTTATTTCATACAAAGCGACTGCATCTTAAATCATGGCAATTTTAATATCTTGCATATTTATGTACGTGCCTCAAAAATATAAATTACAACAACTATATTTTTTCGGAGATACATCATCATAATAGTATGGCTATTAACAGGGTTATTTGCTTGCATGCATATTCTCTTTCATTTGGCAAAATATTGCTTATATCGTGACAACATGGCTTATTGTTACCTTAATAAATACTACAGGGTTTAAGTTGAAGTTAGTACTCTTCTAATGGGTTGTTGTCTTGTCCATATCGTACTAGCTGTATTAGCAGGGAGAACTTTATACAAAATACTTCCGTAATAATTTCGTAATGCAAATCAAAATTAATTTTGCGTATCAGTCTGTCTTTAAGCGTTGGTTCTCAGCTTGCACTTTGATCTCCCTCCACTTCAAATAAAAACTACAAATTCTTAGATCTTAGGTCAAGGCTAAAAATCAGCTTTGCGTTAAAATCAACCGTCGTTTTAGTTTGTTTTCAAACAACTGATAACCTTAAGCTAACGTAGTAAAAGACAGAAAAATATATTGCATTGATAATTTGTTTTGTTAAAGATTCTCCACACAATTTGCACGTAAAATCTTACGTCTTCCGTTTCCTTATTGATTTCGCCGTACTTACGAGTCTTACGAGTCGTGAGTTACGAAACTGAAATGTATGTATTGATTCAATACATGATATGAACATCATTAGGTAGTACAATAATATTTACACCTGGCCAGTTTAAAAGAGGCACAGACATACTACAAACGGCTGTTGTTGTAAGAAGGATAACATCAATAAAATGTAGCTTGTGTAAAACTCAGGGCCGTATTGAAGTTCAACCGCATGTTGACTTCCAATGTCACCGATAACCTTTGTTTTTAAAGGATACCCACATGCGCTATAATCACTCATGTTAATAAGTGATCAATTGTGTGTACTTTTTATTTTTAATGACTACAATTTTTGTTCGTGTCATATTACATTTATTTATGTATTAAACGTTTCATTGCTAGATTGCCTTCTACTTTTGAACATTATGCGCATTCTGTCGTTAAATGATGTACTGCAACTCTACATGGGAACAGTTGTTCTGATTCAGATATTCGCATTGCATTGACAGAAACTGTTGTACTTGTGCCGTTATATAGTGTACTTTATCCATGTTTGATAGCTGGCTAGTAGCGATTGGACTATGCCAGTTTTACAGCCGACTGAAGTTGAAGTGGGAAAATATTACGATGACAATGAATGGCAAGTCACATAATAAGTTTTAAATACAAAGTCTGTTTTCGTTGTGAATGCCAGAATACCCACTAGCACTCATCATCTGCTGAGTATTGAAATTAGAATGGCTAACCACGAGGCACAACTCACGACATTACTCCGTGCAAACGAGCTATATTTAATCACTCAAACGTACTTTACTTGATTTTAATTATTTTGATCCGTGCTGTGCTATGAAATAAGTATGAAGTATATCACCTAGGGTAAACCATATAATACGCTTATTAATGTCTTCTTTACTCATCTAAATTATATGATTTGCGACACGCATAACCAAATTAGATGATTTTGTCAGATATTTTCGTCTACACATTCATTTATTTAAATGACGTCACCTACTGAACATTGCATTTAATTTCATTTCATTTTGCCCTTTCGCCCTTGTAATTAATTAGAGTTATCTACAGATGTAGGTATTATAACTATGTAGTTAAAAAAATTGGTTTCCGATTGGTTTGAGAAGTTAGTGAAAAATATGTAGGTAATAATGACATTCATTAAACGTGAAAAAAAATGCTGGAGTGGAAAAACCTGGAACCAGTTTCACATTAATACCTATTTTCTTACAAGTATTTTTTAGGCACACAAAAACACACGCATATAGGTATACGAACTCACAGGTGTTTAGTTAATTAGATTAAAATTTACATAGTTTAAAAAAAATTATTTAAAAATGGGAGAACTCGAGATCCAGAATCCAGATCGCAAAATGAAGTATACATGCAAATTATGAAATGAATGAATTAAACATATAATGTAAGCAATAACCATATTTCATCAAGAGCAAACATTACCATCATTAATCAATGCAGCAGTGATTCACTGCAGTTAAGAAAACTGAATTCGATGAAATGTTAAAAATACATTGTACCTATATACCTATACACATCTTCTGGCAAGTTGGATTTTCTAGTTACCAACTCACAAATAATATTTTCGATAGAATCAAACAGGTGTGGGATTGGTAAACCTTTTAGAATGAAGGTTGGGAAATATAACATGTGTATGCTTATGTTGTACTTCCGTTCATAATGTTTTTTTTATTCCATGGAATCCATACGTATTTCCTTTTATTATTAAAATATTCAGTTGTTGTTTAAAATGTGTCTGGATCAACTCCCTAAAGGAGAGGGTTCATTGAGGGGTATATTTTTCTAACATAAGTTTACTTATCATATTCGTTATATTGCTTGAAACTTGTCCTCATGCTGATCTTCAGTTTGCATGGAAAGGTGAATTACAATAGAGTCAATAATTATTCATAGTAAGTACATTTTTCACGATTATTTGCTACTCAAAAGTGTGCTAACGCAGTACTTAAAGCAAAAGCGTCATTATTGTTAAATTATTAGTAGTAGTTAAACCATTGTTTTTCACAACTTCCAATTTATTTATTTGACCTTGCAATTCCAATATATTGGAGTGTCTCGACGAATTTTGGCAGTTTATGTTACACTCTTACTTATAATTCACCTGGTAGACATTGTGGGATTGTCGCAGGCAGGAAGGAGTATTGTGGCACGATTATACTAATGAAACCATTTAACGAAGCGTCAATTTTGTGGGTCAAGAGACAAGAGATATATTTGATGCATGTACAATAAAACTACTATAAAGCTAGAGTAGAGACGTAAGTAAAGCTTGGATTTACACGTTCGTCAACCATTTACAATTTAGATCAAGGGTCAAACATATTCAGTAGCAGGAACATATATAAACGTATAAGCCTGGTTATAGTAGTTAGCAGCAGCACAGTCACAGGCATATTATTTCTGCAGTTCAGAGTATATCCCCATATTGTTCAAAGTTTTATTGCATCATATAAGAATAAATAGAAAAAAAAAATGTACGTTGATTTGATAATAAGTATAAAAAATGCACTCATTATATTTTGGAACTAAAGACTATAATAATAAATACCTAGTAGTAGTAGTAAAAGCGAAGATAAGATCTGCAGTGCAGTTTCTGCACACATACATATCACATATTATCCTTTCGTTTCGTTAAAAAAAGGGGAAACCATTACAATTAGACATGATACTTGAATTTATGCAATAAAGTTATTCTTTACCCTTTTAGTTTGACTTATTTATTTAAATGCTGGATCCTCAGTTTCAGTTGAAGAAGTAAAATTAATAAAAATTATAGTAATTTACCCAGAGAGAATCACAGCTAGTTTATTGTGTGAATTTCAAACAAACGAATTTTCTTCCAAAATGAGCACAAGAACACAATATATATTTTCGTATCTTTTTCAGATAATGGTTATATAGGTATATTATGTACATGTTTAAAAAAAATATTAAACTAAAATTTTAAACCTGCTGTGCATTTTCATGAAAAATATTTTAATGCACAGATAAAAGATGTCTGTGACTACAAAGATGTAACGCTACCTCAAAAGTGTATGCAAATATGCAATGCAATATGCGCTATATAATTGACATGCACATTGCATTGTCTTTATAGCAACAATTTACAATGTCGTGCCATCTTATCTCGGGCTGCAGTAACGCCAACATACATAATAGAGGTATCAGACATCCTCACAAGTTTTAGAACAACATCGTCGACATCATCAGGCCCTATTACAAAAAAAAAACAATTATGTAATTGTTTAGATCAGGATCTAATGTGACCTTGCAGATTAACTTAATAAATCTTCATCTATGCAGCATAAAAATTTGATACAAACTAACGAACGTTTTTTTACAGCACAAAGCTTGATGGAGCAAATAGTTTTACATTGTATATAAGACACGCATACCTATATCAATTAGTTAAAATATTTTGCACGCCTTTATTTGGTTCATGCATTTTCTTCTCTTTATCACTCTTCTTATTAACTATTCATATAAAAACTGGTACAACAAAATTATAAAAATTAGGAAGCTTTATTCCTTTGTTCACTTTTTCCTTTACATTTTTATGCAACTGTTGGGAATTGGAATTAGTAATAGCTTTTTTTGTACTGTTGAACTTGTACCATTCCTCACTCGTCGTAATAATTCTAACGTGGGAAATGGAAAATTATTATGAATACACTGATGTAAATATATTTTACCTGGCTAGCGTTAGTTGTTTGTTGTTAATGGGATGTGTTTTTGTACAGCACATTATGTGGCTTCTACGATTTCTGATTATGACAACAAGTAGTAGTATTGTAGGTTCCGAAGTTCCTTCTTTAGCATGCGGAGTAGAGAAACAAGGTGTTTTTTATTCGCATTTGCATGCATAATATTTTATATTTATGTTGTGTGTCTATATTGTACTTTGCACTGCATGCATTAATTATTCGCGTGGTACACACAGGTATGTAGTAGGCATTAGGCATGTCTGTTTTTCTGACTGTTGACAAAATGGTTGAACTTGGCAAATTAGTTACGCATTGTTATGCGTGTTCTGTGCATGCATGTCTATTTTACTTATATTTGTTCACACTTGTGAGAGACTTGACGACTCCAGTACTGTGATTAACTGGTTGACATTCTGCTACAATGATGAATAATGATGCATGTTCATTATCTACACGTACTATGTAGTATCAAGTCACACTTTGTGCTTTATATATAGGATCATATAATGATGTGGATTATCGATTACAAATTGAAAAATACTTGCACTGTAATTATGTATTATTATCATTGTCTCATGAACTTAAGATTACCCAAAATGCAAACAATCTTATATATAGATTTGTAATGCATTTTAAAAATACACCATCTGAATTACAACTAATATTTTCTCACATTTTTCACGGTCACCAATTCATTGTAGTACTTTATCAATTTGTCATATTTGCTTCTTTTTTTAAAACTCGATGGTCACTCTATCAAAGTTTTTGTTAACTACATCCACTTCTCATACTATTTCAAAAAATAGCTCAATCAAAGAGATCCACCTATGCATCATTATCATTCATATATAAAGTTAGCTTTAGCCGGTAAGTTTTGTACTTTGTTTTCAAATAATACATATGTACATGTACCTTGCATTTACCTAACTTATTACACCGTAACCCAACGATACCATGCTGCATAAAAATTCCCAAACAATTTTCATGAAATTTTTATTTTTGTCATTAATTTGTTTCACTACACTTAAACTACTACTAGTTTTACAAGGTCACTATATAATGTTCAGTATTCGGTCTGATTTGATTGAATGTCTCATTAAAGAATATTTTTATTGCATAAATTGGGTTGTTTTTATGAATCATATCATGATTATTGATTATGTAAGTTCAAATTCTACACGGTCAAAGAGAGCTGGACAAAACATGTAACAAAAGTTTAAAAAAAACATTATTGACTCTCTTTACGAAATTGTGTGTTACAGACAGAATGCAACAACGTTATAACGTCGAATTCGATGGTGAAGATGTAGGAATGACTTGCAACCTGGGAATTACTTTATGCATTAAACAAGCCCGGGATCTTAAATTATAACCATTTACCATATTATATATAGCTTCTGTTTACTAGTATTTACCCGTTGTGTTATTACCTATGAGCGAAATAGTATTGAGATCGTTCGTAATGTATTTCCGTCCGTTCACTATCTACAGCCCACACATTTGGGTATTATGTACTTTGCACCGCTTCCGTCGCGTCGGATAGAATGTGTGAGTTAAAATCGGGCTCAATTTAAAAAAAATCATAATAAACCGGTCAATCTTTAACCATTCTCCATAATTTTTAATGGGGATAAAAATAGTACATATTTACACATAACATGCATCTGCATTTTGCAAATTTAATGCTTATGTGCAGAGGTATATATTACATGAACGAAGAATCAATTACTAGATAATATGCATGTTTAATATTAATAATGATTATATAACAATTAGTTATGCAGAAGCAAAGTTATGTCAAAGACAATAAAAATTCGACAAAACGTATTGCTTGGAAAGAGGCTATTGTTTAACGTTTACTCAAAAGAGCTTGTACGTAATAGTACTGTTCAAAATATAATGCACGCTATTTTTTACTTAAAAAATCTTTACACATTTTTATAAAAATACATATCTGCACGTATTTATATTACATATATATTGAATATTGCATTTGTCATGGGGCAACAATAGACACATAATTGGCGTTAATTTGTATTTGCATTCACATATTTATGCAATTTATACGATAAAATACTTATACTTGAGACGGTGTTCTGATTAGCATTTAGCAATGTAGGAATACGGATAATCGGATAAAGAGATATATATAGATACCTAGTGAGCTAGGGAATTTCCTACACGCTATATACATATTAGGTAGGTATCATTGTGTTTATTGTGTGTAATTCTACAATTTTTCTTATTGTTCTGGCTATTTTTTCTCTTAAAAGCTAAACTTCTTACAACTCATGTTTAATGGGTGCATTTATGTTTTTTATTTGTACTTAATAGCCACATAATAATAACAATACAAAAACTTGTTTGAAAGTATAACTAAGCTGGTAAAGCCATATCTAGCGCTATATTGCTTTGCAACCTGTCTTCTTCGTGGAAATTACAAGAAGTAAGGAAGCTATTAGGAAAATCTTCATCGAGCTGTATAGTTTCCATACAAATGCCATATTGCACAGAGTGGAAGACTAAGATAGATTAGTACACATAATATGATTTTTGCAACCAAATCCTATGTAGTATGTAGATCTCTGGTTTGGTAATTCCAAAACACAGCATTGACTGTTTTTTTCAGGATTCTGAATCTCATAATAAATCTTTTTTTCTGGAACCTGGAAATATTCTTTATAATTTTAGACAATAGAGATGCCTGTCATTTTTTGCAAGATTTTGCTAATAGTTTTAGCGATCGTTTGTAAAACTAATAGAAGAGTTAGCTTTGTCTTGAGATATGGTTTGAAAAGAAATTTCACATCCTATATATAAATATGTATATTTCGTTTCACGTCGATCAGATTCTTGCTACCTCACACTCACAACATGTGGTCAAGTTGTATACTGAAAAAATGGCAAATGAAACGGCACTGGATAATATGTACGCCTGCCTAATGTCCAAATTGCAGTGTAGTTATTGTATTTTTTGTTTAATTATATATGGATACTATTAAAAACAGCAATCTATTAGTATGTGTACGGATCTATTATAATTTTGATCAATTTATGGAAATTAATGGAATAGTTTGCCGTTTTGTATTGTGTTGTTTCTTGTTCGTTTAGTAGCGTTGCTATCTACAATATTTATATAAACTATGATAATTGGTAATTATTCGAGCCCAAAGGGCGAAGAATAATCATGATTGTATGAGTCTTCCGTAATCGGAAGACATCATTTAAAGGACATTTCTCCCTGATCTTTACTACACCTACAATAGTCATAAATGATGTCAGTAGATGGAGGAAGAAGAAATACAATCATAATAATAACTAATAACCATCAACATCCCGAGTAGGTAGTAGTTGCATTTTATGTTTACATTGTCACTATTGTCATGCTCGCCTTTATAAAATGAAGACATCTTTGCCCCATGTTATTTTACTGGCCTCTTTTGGGGTGTTTATTTGATTTTTTAATTTGATCTTATTAGGTTTAGCGAATTGAATAGTTGTCTTTAACTGTCATTTGTTACAAACATATACTATGATGCGATACGAGTACTGAAATACAAAATTATTCATCAAATTACTTTTGGATAGTGTATTAATGAATCAGAATCTTACCTGACAAACTGAAGTTGTGCGCACGCATAAATATCTGTGATTTCATGCTGTTACCTTACATAATACTACTTCCTGTATGTAATGATTTTCAAAATTAATGTATATTAAATTAGATGTGTTTCATTTGAAATCATGCAAATAAGATGGAAGTTTGTCCAGGGAAGGATTTTATAGTTTTATGTACTTACGTATCTGTACCTGTATGTCCAATTTATTACGTTACAAATACTTGTTGAATGTGATGCATTGCACGCGAGACACATAGTTATATGCATCATACTTTATTCCAGTATTTTTCTTCTTAAGGCTACATATATTTTAAACTTTTTGCAAAAGGCTGCACAAACGTACCTAATAAATTGGTTTATTAAGCATTGATATCCAGTTTTTATAGTCTCTTTTAAGAAGAAGGATGGGAAATTATGGTTCTTACGTGTTTAGCGTGTGTTCCTTCCAATTCACCAAGTGTAATTACACCTATGCAATCTATTCAATACGACTGCAAAAAAACGTATCTGCCCAAGAGTAAAACATCACAACAACTCACAGTCAGACTTGGCAGTAAACAGTTTGCATTTTTTATTACTCTTTACCTTTTTGAATGATACTGCCGGGTTTGATTCCATCACTCCCTGCATTCCAGTTACTATAATGATCATTGGGAACAAATATACGTGTTTCCCGTTATGGAATTCCATGTAAAAATTTAAAATGTATTGGATGGAATTAACAAAACAAGTATTTTAGTTGTTGCATTGTTATGTTTTTTACTACGTTCACGTTCTTTCTTGTTTGATTAATTAAGAAGGATATGTAGTAGGTATGGATGGTTAAAGAAGAGGATTTTACTTTGTTCGCATGTTGCTTTATATCCTCACAATACATCCATCCATTTAGGAAGTAGTTTGCTGGGGCATATGCATACAAGAAATGTGTGTTTAGACATTAGACAAAACGATAGTGAAACATGTGTGAAATATCCCGATAGTGATGAGCATGATGATAACAACCGTCCTGGTTTTTATACACGTTTATCGTATGGTAATATAGTAAAAAATGATTCATGCCTTAGCTGTCTTGTAAAACATTTGAAGTAATTACTAATAATTTAATTCCCATTTTACTTAATCCTGCGTACTTCCCCATATACATATAGGCACTTTTTTAAACTCCAACAACGTTACATATAACCAGTTCGTTGTGAACAAAATCGTACGCTCGCTGCTATGGAAAGATTAACTGGTCGACGTTGTTCAAAATAAATTGGATTGGAACTATAATACTACGCCATAAAATTGCATGAAACATGTGTATTTTCATAGTGTGGCCAACGCAATCATTCGAAATTAATGAAAAATATTGAAAAAATCTTTTAAGAAAATTTACAATGTCGCATCGCATCTTTATTAGTAATGAATGAGCAAAATATTTATGAAATGTATTTTGAAAAGTATTAGTTTAAATGTATTTTAATACAATAAAGGTAAAAAAACAAAATATGTATTATAAATACATACACATTTTTGCTCTATTACGTAAAATAAATGTACGTAACACATGCATTGTCCGGTCCTTGTACTTTTTGGTGTAACTATAATGTACACATGTCACACAGATGTACGGTTAATTACCTTGTTTTGTTAATTAATGTTCTGAACAATGTAAAACTGAGTGAGCTGCACAATGCACAAACATGTGTAGGCAGGGGATTTCATAAGCTTGCTCCAGTTGGATCAACGAGCTGATAATATTATAATAATATTACAATATAGGTAGTTACATTTTTACTACTCCACTGAATGATGATCCACATTGTGCAGGACTAATAAAAGAATTCCGTATCTATTTTGTTTATATAATAACGGTTTTTACTTTTGTATCTTTGTTTTTTTATTTAATTCAGCAATATCTTGCATTGAATTCAACATGCAAGATTGTTTTTGTTTTAAAGTGACAAGGGTAATTTTTCCATTAGTATCATGAGAATAATTGGTAATCCCAAATCAAAATCTTTTCCTATTTGCAGACCTTTAATTGTTTGTTGTGATACAGCATTAACATCACAAAAAACTCAATGATTATTTAACGTATTTAAAATGAATAATAATTATTATTAACATTTGAAGGTTTCTTGTGTAGGAGAAGCAGTTATGACGTAATAAATATTGGTTTTATGCTGATTGCGTTGTCCCACCCCCTCTGTTTGTAATTTTATGCGAATGTAATTTCTCTATTAGAATCATGGATCTCTATTTTTGTACTACTTTGAGATCAATAGAAACTAGGAACAAATTAGTCCCGCTGCTGTGTTTTAACGGGATTCGGTACTCAGTACATGTATGTGAATGTGGGATATCTATGTTTCAAAGACAGTTTTTTAGCGCACGTTCATGAATACAAAGTGTTTTATGTAGAATTGCAGGTTGACCTCTCGTGTGGTATCTAGTTGAAACCGTATGACGAGAAGAATACTAAAAAACATAGATGATCTGCTTGACAAACTCATGAACCGTAATGCTTGCACCTTCCATGTGTCACGTTAAAAGTCTGAATACATTATTTGGAGATGATTATAAAGAGTTGGGTTATAGGATTTAGGCGATGATAGAACAAACGAAACTTCCTCCTCTCTTTGACAATCTGGCTGTTTATGATCTTTTTGTTCACAACGCAATGATGTTGTTTGACACGATACAAGTATTTCCCTTGTCATGATAAGCTCTGTACAAAGTACAATCGTTTTAGTTGATGGGCAAACATGCATGTGTCAGTTTAATAGTAATCTTGATCTATGTTCTTCCGATTTTTCATACATTTTTTCAAAATATTTTGAAGGAGTTTAAGTCAGTAAACCCTTTTCAATTCATAATATTCATACCAGGACGCGCTATACTGGAATTACGCATTCACTTGGAGACAGGGATGCCAAATGCGTGTAAAGTGGAAAATTCTGTTGAAGGTTTTTTGTTTGCCGTAAAATGGTGACCTACATAATCTACTTCCTTTGTAGTTGCTCACAAGCAAAACAAATAAGCTGTACTCTTGTCAACTCCACATATTATACCGCAGGCAGAATGTAATACTTCTCCTGAAGACAGTGGTGTGGATCCTTTTGGTGGGTTATGTAAAGATGGTAAAAATTGTATTATCTTCCACATCTTGATTTTTTACTATAGTACTTTACATATATATTGTGTTTGTACAACACATCACACGGGCTTACACACATAATCTGAATCTGAGTACGTACAATATACAATTGCATTGAATTGTGAGAAATGATTGAAGGAGTAAAGCAGCAAAGCATGAGCACAATGTGATGTTGTCAGTGATGTGGTAGCAGAGATACGAAAAATGTATATTGTTTGAGATTAATGTTCATTGTTACTTCCAATGCATGCCTGCGTATCTTTTTTAGCCTTCTCTTCCGTGCGTGGAGAATACTTTGTTTATGTGGAAGTGATGTATATGGTGATAGAGATGTAGCAGTTTAAATGAATGCTGATGATGCTTAGGCTGATGCTGCACTTGTTCATCATTTTTTTATGATGATGGTACTACTCATGAACTCATGTCCGTGTTTTCTTATAGTTGTTGTTACAAAATAATGGTTTAGGTAGGTAGTTGGCTGGCACGATAACCGCTTATGACTAACCACCACGCATAGTTTTTTTTCTTCTATAAGATACGCTGCCGCCACTGCTGCTGGTGGTGCTGCAATTTGCTGATATCAAAAGCATCAACAATAGTGTTCTTCCCATTCTTAAATATAACGTTTTTCTGTTATCTGTAAGTCATATGCGGATTTTAGTGGCTGCTCGCAACAACAGCACATCAACCACACAAAAAGAGCAAAAGCTCATCATCATCATCATAATACACAATAATTTTGCCATTGGTTAGTGTTTGACACTCACGCGAACAGAGGATTTTGCTTTGCAGACAAGCAAGTAAAGCTGTACACAGAGACGCGTTTGTGGCAGAGAAAACCATTCTTTGAAATGTATCCTTTTTGTTTTCAAATTTAAACACTCATTAGCATAATATATAGCTCATCATCATTCAATCACATTCATTCATTCAGGTTGTAAGTTCGCGAGGATAATGTCCATAAAGTGAGGTACACAAGAAGCCAAATCCAATAGGAACGTGTCTTGTACACATGTGCAGTTAAAAAAATCGAACAAAAAAGTTTTGTCTTGTAAACATTTGAATTGAACAGTGTCAAGTTTATTGGCAAATCACAAAAGTAGTGTTTCAAGTGCGTTACGACTTTGAGCCGTGAGCTCTACTCTGTGATTTAGTGGCTGACGGCTGTAAATTACTAATTTTCATTCATTCACATTTTCGGAAAACTTTTCAAGGAGCCCTTGAATGAGCCATTACACACTAAGCAATTCATAGGCTTTATTTGAAAACACTAGCATTAGCAAGAGGAATTAAAATTGCAGTAATATGTTCACATGCCGGTAGTGTATGTAACACTATAAATACAGCTCTAAACTACTTCGCAGCAGATTTCAGTGGTAAGCTATATAATTTACACAATAAGATATACATACAACATGTACATTTGAAAATATATCATACATTCACTAAGCCATGATGACATAGCTGAATACAACGGAAATTGGTCCAATTTTTGTGGCTTCACTATAACTGGGTATTATATATACCATTTGACATACATGCATTGGTGGTCATTTACATTAGGGGGCTCCGGTTAACATTTTTACGCCACATGTTGCAGAATTAAGCAAACTTAAAGGGAAATTAGATGAAAACAGCCAGGCTGGATTTTTTCACTCATTAAAAAAATGCAATCAGACAAGCAGGCCAATTGCTATCAGATCGGAATTTACGTTGCAATTCTTGTACTTTTTTTTGTATGTAGGCATCTGCTCAATCAAGGTTTTGCTATTATATTATTTGATCATGAGTCATTGGTGGTATTGAGATTAACAAATGCTAATAATGCAATTTTTTCTCTTGTGTGTACAGTGTATACAGCGCAGTGTAGTATTTTAATTGGCTTACATATAGGCACATGCTGCTAGTTCCCCGATATTGAAATGGGGGAAATGTTTCTTAGAATGTAGGAAGCCAGCAAAGTCAGATAAATAGCGAATGATGGTGAGTATGAGACTTGTTGGCGTCTGCAATAATATCTTGTTGTGATACATGTATACCATGTAGGTATAGATATTTGTTGTGGATTGTGGATATCAGTTTAATCCGTTCATTAGAGACCTATATTATTATGCAGCTTTGTTCCTGCTTCTTTTTCTAGTTGATTTCGTGTTTGTCGTAATTATTATTAGAACATCTTTGTAAATACCTGCTGTATTGCTGCAATCCCCTATTCATAAAGGACAAATTTGAAGACGGTAGCATGAAACGACTCGAGATAAAATGCACGAACGAAATCTAAAATATTTAAATCATGTTTTATTTTATCGAGAATTTTTCTTTCAATTACAATTGCTCAATATGTAAGCTGGTTTTGAAATAGTTAATTCACCATCCGTTATTACCAGTAATGTTTGTAATATTTTCACGTTTAAATTTGGTTGATGGCCTCAGATCGGAACTTGAATTTTCAGCTAGGTATTGTTTTTTTTGGTGTAGTGTAGGATAATAACTTCTATAATTGTATATGGTCAATTTTTTGGCTACTCATTCACGCTATATATCGTGCAAGTTTGTACGCATGTAAATGCCCAATTTTAAACATACATACATGGGCGAATGCACTCTGCTGGCTCTGCCTTCAAGCAGAGATCTTGAGAGAATTTCAACCGTAAACAGAAGCTCATCTTACCAAAATCTTCCTTGAAAGTTTATAACAACCACCCTTTTCAAGTTCAAAAACCAAGAACTAACTAAGAATATTATGGAGTCGTCATGCATTGTTATTTGTTTGTTCATCTTATGATATAATCATAGTACATGCGGGAACAGGTAAAGTTCTGTGTAACTCCTAATTTTAAGGTCTAAGTATAATAATAAAAATGTTTTTTGTTTTTTTTTCGCCTTTTTATCATCTTTTATCCTTAAGGAAATATTTAGTAGCAATCATAATTGCTGTTGATAAAAACGGAACTTCTCCCTTGATACTCGTTTTTATGATTTTAAAGAATACAATTATGCAATATGGTACAAATAGACATATGCATACTTTTGTATATTGTGTAGTTCGTAAGGTCTGAAGTTTTGGTGCCAATTTTAAAGTAAAGTGGCATGACATAGAGACATTTCCTCTCCATGTAATACTGATAGTTACATATGATAGCAGTTGGCAGATGGGTTGTTAAATTTTGAACTTGTATATACATATTACATATCATCCTTTTATTTAGAAAGAAATATTTACATACGTACGATATAAATATAGCTAACGTACAGAAGCCGTTTCTTCCTCACAGCAAAAAAAATAATAGCGCGATAGTAAAACATACCTAAGCAAACAGGCTTGATCGAGTGCACCTGTAAATGCTTTATGGTTAATACTACATCACATGCAAGGTACACACGGTTGTATACTTAAACCATTCCATTTATTTAGCAGTTACTTTACTTACTATATAACTTTCGTCTCTCAATTAATTCGACTACGTGATGCATTACAACACACATGCATGCCAGTATCAACTAATATATGCCAGTCAGGTAAGAATTTTACACAAAGGATTTTTCTTTCTCTCCTTTTTGTTTCGGAAAAAAGTTTTCGGTGGCTCACATGCAGACACACGCAACGCTCAGTTCAGTTTTCAGCTTCAGTTGCCAGCTGCCAGTCATTTCAGTAGTTTTAGTGGTCGCTAGAAAGGTGTGAATGTGCATCTCTTTTTCTTCACCTTCTTTTATGTGTAGTGACGACAAAGGGCAGAATCCAATAAAGTGTGTAGTCAGTGAGTTTTTTTTTCATGAAAAAGTACTGGAGTATCACTTAGCAGGGTATCCGTAATTGGGCGGCTGGTTTCCATAAGGTATATACTTGTTTATAGCATTTCAAACTTATCAGTGGAATAAAATTGTTATTAAAAATCTACAGTTTAGACATTGTGATTAAAAGTATATCATAATGTTTACAGTGTTTAGTTTAACTGCGCACTGAATAATTAGTTTACTTTTTACCTACATGTTATTATTCGTATTTTTTTTTAAAGTTAATGTTAACGGATACCAAATAATATTTTTATCTTATCAATGAAATTGGCCTGCATATTTTTAGGCAAACATATCTTTTTCTGTTACTTCCAGTTGCTTGACTTTTATACATTCTGTACACACGCATATACAATCGTGTTTTGAATTCATGATATTGTACTTTTGTTTTGGGAATATATAACACTTCAAACTTTGTATTTAAAGGTCAATGAGCAAGTGCAGATAGTCAATAGGGCTATTGTAGTTTTCAAGTACATTATCATTGTTTATGCATAATAAATAGCATACCTAGTTACGATTATCTCATAATGTAGTGTGCAAAACTTTGTAAAAATCTATCAAAGTTTCATGCGTCTACATTTTACTATCACTTTTAGTGATTGTTATAAACTTAATTAGCAGTTGACAATTTCTTTGTCTGTTAGTCGGTGTTCGTGTGAAGTCTTTGAAAGCAATGCGTACACAATATTATGCTCAAGTGTGCACGCAATTTACCGGTATGCATTAGTATTATCCTTTTTTTTAAAAGTATTATAGTAGCGTTGGACAGGTCGAAAATGTCAAAAGTTACTCCAATGCAATGTCATTATGTCATTGTATCAGACCAACTAAATTGTTAGTCTGATGTATAATTGTTGGCAGATTCATCATTATCATTTGTCCTGATCCTGATGACCATGATTTGTTTTCATTTTCATGAGTACACGATGAAACAATACAGAATACAATGTAAATGCTTGTTTGAACAAGAAATACTGGATGCTCTTCACAAACTGCTCATCATTAAGATATTTGATTTGATTACTGATTACTAAAGTACTCGTCAACGCGTGTGCTATATTCATTGTCACCACTTGGTTGTATTATCCATTGTTATATTGTACTATTTTGTGACCATAAGCTCTAGGTCTAGGTGCTAGGGATCTCATGCCTGTCATTCATTAAGTCGTGCATACCTACCTATACACACAAGTAAATTAGCAGGTGCTAATACTAGTGCATGTAAGTAGTAAAGCTGCACTTGATACATTGCATTGCATTTATAAAACTCATTTCTATTATAATAACCCATCTTTTTGTTGTAACTGTCACCCCTGTCACCATGTGTATTAGGTACTTTGTCGCTCCCACGGAATATTATACCTATAAATGTATTTTTAACAACAACAACAAAAGTCGAGGTGAATATACTTTTTTTGCCTAAAAGTGTATTTATAAATTATCAAAACATATTTCATTGTTCAAATTTGAAAGTTGCGTGGTACAAAAAAAAACTTCCCAAAAAAAGAATTATGCCTGCATTACCTGTTAAAAGCGGTAAGCGGTTAATGCTATATATCCACTTGTCAGTTAAGAATTAAAGGCATGTAGGAAGAGGGCTGTTTAATATTAACAAATATATTACACAGGTTTTTTTGTGTGTAATTTTTTTTATTCAGAGAAACGATGTAGCGGCAAAAAAAACTTTATACTGAAAGGTATAAACCAAAAATTTACCTTTTGTTATCTAATGGAAAATAACGCTGTATGGAAGGCTCCTTCCTAATTAGAAAAAAATTGCCTTAATTACAGGAAAATTGT
Organism: Zhuqinia jingwanae; assembly: GCA_027744095.1. Lineage (NCBI taxonomy): Eukaryota > Metazoa > Arthropoda > Collembola > Entomobryomorpha > Paronellidae > Zhuqinia > Zhuqinia jingwanae. Next base: position 3,897 of record JAHZNC010000669.1, on the reverse strand, counting down.
GCATGGTATCGCCTTTAAATAATCGACTGTGACTATCGATTGTAATAAAATGTCCATAGGACTCTTATCCTTGATTTTTTTTTTGTTTCTATCCTCTCCATTGTACTTCTTGTCGATATGGCTATAGATCAAAACTAAATAGCGACCACCGCAGAATTCATATACTTAATAGTCCTCCTGACACAAATTCGACAAGTAGTAATATTATTTACGGTTTTCTATAATATGTATGATCATGTGTACAACCAAAGGGCGAATAACCACATGCAAAATTTTAGTCAAATATCATTGCGATTTAAGGAGATCATGATGATGATGATACCACATTCATTTAACCTCTAAATGTAAAGGCCATAAATGCGTATGGGGTTGTTGTATTGCCTAGTGTATATATATGTCCATAAAATTTAATAATAAAGGTGATTATGGTCAAAATTATAAGTAGATATAAAAATATATATTAAAAGTTATTATGCTGAGTGTATATATATGTATATATATTATATGTGTATATATTATGTGTGTGTGGCTATAATAGTCGTAGTCGTAAAAATTAGCAGGTTTAGTGTAAATCAAGATGCATACTTAACTTCTCCCCAATGTGGTTTATTACCTATATGCATGTAAACACTTTGATTCTTCTTCACTATTCCAAAGAAATATATTTTTATCATAAAAATTTAATTCTCATAAATAACAGTTCTGTTGTGCTGGTAATTGCTCTATAAAATGCAAAAGTTGAGGCGTTGTTGTTTATTGTTTTATAATAACTAAAGACGCATGTGTGTGTAGGGTATAAAATATTTTATATATTTACAATAGCATGTAGTTATAGGCTCTTTCAATGTATTGGATGCATCCTTTCTTGCATGGTCAAGTCAAGGAACATGAAGTCATTATTTCACGTAAAAGAAATAACATCATAAGCACGAGCCACACTCATTGTTTATGTTCGTAGCATGTGTGTATGCTGTATGTACTCATATTCATACCATAATTTTGTATTGTTAAGTGAGAAAATAATTATGATATGCACATGTAATGTAATGTAATGCATCTCTCACAGACAAAATCCAATGATTTTTGCTGATATAACCTCTACTAATGTCATCAATCTCGATATCCTTAACTTACTTACAATAGCACGAGCAACGTCGGTGCTACGATAGCTACATATATAAAGTTCCTTATAAACATAAGCAGTTTTTTCACAAGCATAACGCTAAAGGTATAAAAAAATATTTTTACACTTTGTACTCGCACGAAACGCTATGATTTATTTTGGGGACGAACAAAAAAAAATTCTTCAAGGAAGAAAGAAGATAAACAATTTTTGTCCTAGTATAAATATACATGGTATTTTTTCTTGGTATATTTGTGCAAGTGATTTGATGTAATCTGCAACATTGCGAGTTCATTGATAATGAGAAGAGATGACGACTAAAGATCAAGTTTAGGAGTTCGTTCTGACTTTTTCATCATTGCCTTCCTTTAGACACGAACTTGTGTTGAATAACAGTACCAACCACTACCAGAAACCCTCTCCGTCACTAGCGAATTTCAAGTACGCATGCAAACAAAATACTAACATACCGTTGTTGTGCTATGTAACAGGGTTCGTTTGATTTGACGAAGATTTTTTTTTGTGCTGACGTATTTTTATCCAAAAGTTGTTTGCTTGGTCAAATGTTCATTAGCCTCTTGGACCAAGATTGTTTGATCAGAAGCAAAAAAAAGTGGATGAAATTACAATGTACTTGTCAATACGCACGGAAAACTCATTAAATTTAGATTTCACTGGAATTACGTAAGGGGTGTTTTGTGTAAAGCAGCATCTATGTATTTTATCAGAATTGTTACATGAATTTAAATATTTTATTACTCTTGCATCTTTAAACTCTCTCTGGTAATGAGGGTAATTCGCAAGATAATTATTTTGAATTTAGCATAAAAGTTTCCTTATGCTATAATGAGTCACAAATTAAAATGAAATGCATGTTACTGGCAAGTGTCTGCCAATTAAGTACATGAGCATAGTCTTGTATAGGTCGTCATGGATCTGTCTCTTTGTTTGTCCGTCTACTGAAAATATAAATCTTTGATTACGTTGCTGAATTTAGAGAGATAAAAAAAACTTGATTTTCTCAAAAGTCGTCAGCAGAAACAAACAAATATAATAGCGAGGACCCATAGTATAAAATGCATGATTTGTACTTTGTTCGGATTCATGCGCATTATTGCGCACGAACAACGCGTAAAATATAAAATAGCGTCATCCATCACACCATGTTTTTTCGCTAGTATCAGACGTTATTAACGTAGATTAACATTAGCTTTATGAATTTGAAAAGGTTGTTCGTGCGACAAGACATGTTGTTGTTGAAGGTAAAATCGCTCAAATGTAAAAAAAAACTGTCATGTATCAATTCGAACTTTGAAATTTGATGTGAGTAGATATTTTTTTACCTCTTTGAACTTCTCGCCTTCTCATGACTGGCCATCGTATGATAAGTTATGTTAGATATTTTAACATTCACAAAAATTACGGCGCAATAAAATCTACCACATATTATATCTCAGTCCAGTACACTTGTTTTTTATTTGTTTTATCTTTTCCATTACCACCTTTAAAAAATTTAAGACACAGAAAATAATAAAATCCTGTTCCAAATGTATTGTTCCATTAATTTACACCTTACAACTCAACATCCAGCAAGGATTTTTTCTGGTTGTATTGAAAACACAAATAACGATACTGATCCTACAACAAATTAATTACGCAGAAAGGTTTTTTGAGGTGCCCATTACCTACCCATGATCGGTCATTTACACTGCTTATGCTTACATATGCGCACACACGTGTTTAGATAAGAAGCATAATATACAACATATAGGTATATACCTACTATCGGCATTTTTATGGGCTTACCAAAATTAGTAGTTGTTTTTACAAAAAGGGAGTGCCATATTTTTTTGTTCACGTTCAATTTTATATAAGAACAAGGGCTTTAACTGTTATTGGATATTCATGTTAAGTACGTAGGTAGGTTGTAATCTATCGTGTTATGCTTGTCTGTTCAATCAAGAAACTGAAAATGTGCTGCCTTCTTAAATGAATCTGTTTATTTGCTGTTTAATTAAACAGTGTGAAAATTAAAGTAGCCGACTGAGCCCGAAGGGCTGATAAGGACAGTTTATGCGATCGCTTTGTAGGCATGTTGTAAGTAAGTCCGTCCGTATGTCACGTGATTATCTAAATAAAATAGTAATTTCGGAAATCTGTTTTCGGTATTCGAAGCTACGTCATTGGGGTTAGGACACCGGAAATAATATGAAGGTGCCCTCGTACCCCCTCCCGTTCCTCCAGGAGATACATCCCACTCGTAAAAATGCGAATTTAGCGCTGCATATTTGTACGTATGGATAATTTTGCCAGTAGATAACGAATATGGCATCGCATAGAATCCACATGAGGTGGATCCCGAGGTGGGCATAACCCCAATGAAACCACTAGTTTATGGGATCACTTTGGTAGTCCGCCTGTCGCAAGATATCTCAGAAAAGGAACTATGGAATTCTGTGTTCGGCAATCTAGTCTACGTCATTAGAGTATCTAAAATAAATATAGAGATTCGAAAATAAACCACGAGTTGGGTTTAAAAATAGGTCCTGAGATTAGTTCAAAAGTAGTTCCCGATAGGTGTGGAAATTCGTTCGGCTACTTATTTATGACGTTATAACGTTCTAGCTTGATTTTAAACTGGAATGGTATTTTAGGTCACGGTTGAAGCTTGCAATGGCCGAGTGCTAATAACTATAAAGTTCATTTTTTGATTTTATATTCATATTATGTGTGTACGTAAGTATGTGCTACATAGTGTTTAATTTATTGCCATT